>JBBPRR010000870.1:0-15388 GCA_038093115.1 Hortiboletus flavorubellus | reverse complement strand
GGATGATCAGTGTCCGTCGCACAGAGCGAATGCAGCCTCGGATGCTTCGTCTTTTGGAGACCGCGTTAGAGATCGGGGAAGAGTGCGGAAAGAAGGAAACGGGTTTTCCTACTAAGGAAGCCTGTATGCGTGCGCCGTACACGGGTGACAGGGATTGTCCCACTGATAAGCTTGGCAGCGTTGATGTGGTCCGTGGAGAGATCAGAATAGGCGATTGTTGACCCAGAGGGTGTTGAGGGGACCCTGGAGGGGCGATGCATCGGGTGCGGGTGGGAGTGGTGAGGAAGGGGAAGTGGCGACTGGTTAATGGCCCCACGAGCGAATCTGCTTCTGAGTCCTGACTAAGCGCGTGTAAGATGTCACGCCAACGCAATGCTGCATGGCATGCCGTGACAGCGTGTCGTTCGTACTGCTTTCAACTCGAACAGACAACCTTTGAGAGCTGCTTCGTGCACTACTCTGCGGATACATTGGCGAAGTTTCGATTTACTGTGGAAGCCGGCGCATAGTCATGTCAAGCGTTCGTGATACCATCCCCCGCTCCCACGTCGTTGAGTCGACGTTTGTGGACCCTGTGGTTATTTCAAAGGGTCAGCGCAACGCTGCAGCACACCGTGATGGTGTGCCATGAAATTTGAATTCATGGATGCATGCTGATTGCAATGTGAATCAGGCGTTCTATACTCCATGCACTGCTCCGCAGCTACACGCTCGATTCGCCGCGGAACTACGTAAGTATGGACATAAAAGCGTTCCAGGTATGTCCCTCAGTCTCCTCAACAACCCAGTTGCTGCTCTAAATAACGATGCCCGGCTGTTTGAGCATCATAAAGCGACTACGACAACGACTGACATTGGGGACTTCTGGCGCCCTGGCTGTAGGTTTCCATACCTTGCTTCTAATTTACATGTATATATTAACTGACCATCCTGCAGGATGAAGGACAATCCCCCGTCGTTCCTGACTCGAACCCCGAATGTGCGGGGAAAGGCCAAGGAAGCGAGGATACCCCTGGGTCCGGGAACCAGCTACAGGATATGCCCGCTCCCTCAGGCGCTGCAATGCTCACCGACGAGATTGAACAGACGGTCGTTACGAGTCTGAAGTTTATTTCTTTACACAGCTTGCAAAAATTACTAATGACAGGATAGGCATCCGAGCGACGGATGTCGCTCTTGGCCTTAGACGAGTCCCCGCTGGCTTTTACACTGTGGTGCACCACAGTGGCCTTGAATGGAGGACTGAAAACAAGCGTTCGTCAGTGAATTACGATGTCGTTGAATGGAATGAGCCGATCCCATTGTGAGATGATACCCCACCTTTCCAGCTGGGATCAGCCCTGACTGAATCCACAGACCGTCAGATCCGTTGGCCAGCGTTCGTCTTGAGGTGTATGGATCCTTCGAATTGCAGCCCACGTTGGGTGCTGGGGAGCGACTGCGAGAGTTAACAATGACCGTGGAAGAACTATTGGACTGCAGCGCAAAAGAGATTGGTGAGTGGGATGGGATTTTGCGTAATGGTCTAGGTGCTCACGCAATAACAGCGTTCAGCTTCTCCCCAATGGATGAGGAAGTTGTGTCCCCTTGCTCATCCATTTTGGTAGCTGTTAAACAGTGCCAGAGTGGGAACAATGATGGATCGGCGTTGACGGCCCTTTGTCCTCATTGCGTAAGTAGGCGACTCATGTCAACGCAATCCTCGTTAATCAGTCTATGTCATAGCCAACCACAGAATCCCTAGGCGAGCTAGAAGACGCAACAAACCAGGGCCACAGGGCTCTCTCGCGTTACCGAAAGCACGGTGGGAAACGGGACCTGGAGCGTTCTATTGAACAGTTTGAGTCGGCGCTCAGTGTCTGTCCGCTGGACCATCCTTGTCTTGCGGTTGCTCAGTCGAACCTAGCGATGGCGAAATTGATCCTCTGTCAGGCTGAGGACACGAATACTTCCCTCGAGGTTTCTCTTGGCTTGTATCAAAATGCACTTGGCGCCCGTCCTGTTGGTCACATGGATCGGCCTTCCACGTTGGTTCAGCTAGCCGTGGTGCATTTCGCCCGATTCGGGGAGCAAAAGGACGAAGTTGAGAGAGCACGGGCTGAGGCGTTGCTGCATGAGGCGACGGAGCTCAGCACTACAGAGAATCACGAAAATAGGGCCGCAGCTTTGATGCTGCAACTGCACGCCGAACGCAGGGGGGACTCTGTTCAGGAGGATGTTCAATCGGCAGTGGGGCAGAATTCAGCTTTAGGCTCAACGGACGAAGACCCATGGATTTTGAGTATCCAGTTGTTGCACAGCTTCGAACGGTTCGTTAATCTAGGAGACCTGCAAAAGGCAATCTCACTTTTGGAGGAATTGGTCAAGTCTACTTCGACTTCGGATGACCGATACAGCGCAGCGCTGGGGAACCTCGGTTTGGCATTATCATATCGATTCGATCATGCGGGGGAGCTGAGCGACCTTGAGGAGGCAGTTTCGAGGCTTAGAGATGCTGTTAACCTCACCCCGCATGGTCACTCTTGTAAGCCAGGCCGTCTTCACAGCCTCGGCACCTCCTTTCTGGCTCGGTTCCTGCGCCTCGGGGAGCTGAGTGACCTCGACGACGCGATTTCGACACTCAGGGATGCTGTTGAGCTCACCCCGCATGGTGACCAGAGGACCTGCATGCTCGACCACCTCACCAAATCCTTCCTTGCTCGTTTCGAGCGCCTCGGGGAGGTCAGTGACCTCGACGACTCAATTTCCATGCTCAGGGATGCTGTCGAGCTCACCCCGCACGGTCACCCTCACAAGCCCATCCTGCTTAACAACATCGGCAACTCCTTCAGACTTCGTTTCGAGCGCCTTGGGGAGCTTGGTGACCTCGAGGACGCAATTTCGAGGCACAGAAACGCCGTTGATATCACTCCTCGTGGTCACCCTGAAAGGGCCCGCGGTCTTAACAGCCTTGGCCACTCCTTTGCCATTCGCTTCGAACGTGTTGGGGAGCTGAGTGACATCGGGGATGCAATTTCCAGGCTGAGGGAGGCCGCTGAGCTCACTCCGCATGGTCACCCTCACAAGCCTGGACGGCTCAACGACCTCGGCAACTCCTTCCGCATTCGTTTCAAGCGCTTTGGGGACCTTAGTGACCTCGAGGACGCAATTTCGAGATACAGAGATGCTATTGAGCTCACTCCTCATGGTCACCCAGAGAAGGCCAACCGTCTTAACAACCTTGGCCTCTCCTCTACCGTTCGTTTTAAGCACCTCGGGGAACTGACTGACCTTGAGGACTCGATTTCCGCGCTCAGGAATGCCGTTGAGCTCACCCCGCATGGTCACCCTGACAAGCCTACCCGTCTTTACAACCTCGGCGTTTCCTTCCTCACTCGTTTCCATCGCCTCGGGGAGCTAAGCGACCTCGAGCATTCAATTTCGACGCACAGGGATGCCGTCGAGCTCACCCCGCAGGGTCATCGTGACATGGCCGGCCTGCTGAACAACCTCGGCATCTCTTTATTCAGTCGTTTCGAGCGCCTCGGGCAGCTGAGTGACCTCGAGGACGCAATCTCGAAGCAAAGGGATGCTGTTGGACTCGTTCTTCATGGCGATCCCGACAAGCCCGGCTGTCTTAAGAACCTCGGCGACTCCTTTTTCGCTCGTTTCCAGCGCCTTGGGGAGCTTTGTGACCTTGAAGACGGAGTTTCGATGCACAGGGGCGCTGTCGAGCTCACGCCACATGGTCACCCTGGGATGGCCGGCCTGCTTAACCACCTCAGCATCTCCCTCATCATTCGTTTCAAGCGCCTCGGGGAGCTGAGTGATCTCGAGGACGCCATTTCGAGGCAACAGAATGCCGTTGAGCTCACTCCGCACGGTCACCCTGATAAGCCCGATTATCTTCATAACCTCGGCACCTCCTCCGTCTTTCGGTTCGAGCGGTTCGGGCAGCTGAGTGACCTCGAGCACGGGATTTCAACTCTCATGAACGTTGTTGATCTCACTCCTCATGGTCACCACAAGAAGCCCGGCCGCCTTCGCGACCTCGGCACCTCCCTCCTCATTCGGTTCGAGAGCCTCGGGCAGCTGAGTGACGTCGAGGACGCAATAGCGGCACTCAGGGACGGTGTTCAACTCACCCCGTATGGTGACCGTCACAAAGCCCGTCTGCTTAACAACCTCGGCAACTGCTTCCTTGCCCGTTTCTGGCGCCTCGGGGAGCTGAGTGACCTCGAGGACGCAATTTCGACGCACAGGGTTGCCATTGATATCACTCCTCATGGTGACCCTGAGAAGCCCACCCGTCTTCAGAACCTCGGTACCTCCTTCCTCACGCGGTTCGAGAGCCTCGGACAGCTGAGTGACCTCGAGGACGCAATTTCGACACTCAGGGGTGCTGTTGAGCTCATCCCACACGGTCACCCTCAGAAGGCCAGCATGCTTAACAACCTTGGCAACTCCTTCCTCATTCGTTTCCAGCGCCTTGGGGAGCTGAGTGACCTCGAGGAAGGCATTTCGAGGCAAAGGAATGCTGTTGAACTCACTCCGCACGGTCACGGTCACAAGTCCGGCCGTCTCAACAACCTCGGCAACTCCTTCCTCTTTCGTTTCGAGCACCTCGGGGAACTCAGTGACCTTGAGGACGCAATTTCCAGGTTCGGGGATGCCGTTGACCTCATCCCCCATGGTCACCCTAGGAGGCCCCAATATCTCAGCAACTTCGGTAACTCCTTTCTCGCTCGTTTTCGGCGACTCGGAGAGCTGAGTGACATCGAGAGAGCAATTTTCTTATATTCCCATGCTGCGTCCGACTCCGTCGGACCCGTCCGCGTTCGATTTCGTGCATCACAGAATTGGATATCATGTGCTCGCGTTATAAACCATCACTCTCTCCTTGATGCATGCTCTGTTGCCATTACCCTTCTTCCTCAACTCGCATGGATTGGCCTCTCTCTTACGCACCGTTACCATGAACTCACTAGTGGTGCCCATGTGGTGCGGGAGGCGGCAGCAGCAGCTTTGGAATCAGGACTACTCGAAACGGCTGTGGAGTGGCTCGAGGAAGGACGCTCGGTTGTTTGGGGAGAGCTGTTTCAACTTCGCAGTGCTTACAAAGAGTTGTCTTCTGCTCATCCAGATCATGCTCGCAGACTTCAGGAACTGTCTGCTGCATTAGAGCGTGCCAGCACCGCTCGCGAAAAATCTTTGTCCACACTTTCGGAATTGACTCCAAGTGCGGCGCATCATGCGACACGGTCCTTGCAAGCCGAGGTTGATATACACCGTACACTCGCGATCGAGCGAGATAAACTCCTCCACGAGGTCCGACGCTTTCCTGGTTTCGAACGATTCCTCCTCCACAAAGAATTTTCTCGCCTCCGAGCTTCGGCACACTATGGACCGGTGGTCATACTCAACGCTACAGAAACCCGCTGCGATGCATTGGTTGTTCTTGCTGACGTTGATCATGCAATCCATGTCCCGCTTCCCAACTTCACTCTTGAGCGATCCATTTTTCTTCAGAACATACTGGAGAAGTTGCCCGGTTACCCTCGTGACATACACCCCGACGAAAGGAAGGCAAAACTTATAGCTACTCCACACAACCTACACGCCCGGAATCCTGAAACACCGGACGGTGACAGCTGGGAATTTCTCTTATCTAACTTGTGGAAGGATGTCGTCAGACCAGTCCTGGACGCCTTGGCTTTCAAAGTACGTGATGTGATGTCACTCGCACTCGAGTTCATAGCTGATTAGTTCATCTTGCTCCGAACAGACACCTGGAGACCCGTCGCGGATTTTCTGGTGTCCGACTGGCCCTTTCGTGTTCCTCCCCATCCACGGAGCTGGTCTCTACGACACTCAGCACGCGCAACCTGGTGACAATGTATCTGACTTTGTCGTTTCATCATACGTCCCTACTCTCAGCATGCTTGCGGTATCACCCAATTTCAGCGCGCCACCTAGTGAGGATCTCCGCCTCCTAGCTGTCCGTCAGCCATCCTCAGATGGACTACGTCATCTTTCAGGTGTGGCCACCGAGTTGACCCAGATCAGGGAGGTAATTAGGGATTCGCCTTCAGCACATTTCACCCTCTTGGAATCCTCTGATGGTACGGTTGAGGAGGTGCTTTCCCTCATGCAGCAAGCGGACTGGGTCCATTTTGCATGCCACGGAGTCCAAGATGCCACGAACCCGACTGATAGTGGACTTTGTCTCGCCGATGGACGCCGCTTGACATTGCGTGACATGATCACAGTGTTACGTCCTCATGGTGGGCTCGCCTTCCTCTCCGCATGTCAAACAGCGACGGGTGACAAGCGTCTCTCTGATGAGGCCGTCCATATCACAGCGGGGATGTTGTTTGCGGGGTACGGGGGCGTCGTTGGGACGATGTGGCCGATCAGTGATAACCTTGCTCCTGATGTGGCAAGGGACGTATATAGGCAACTGTTTCAGACCGGCACAAGGCCAGATTATCGGGAGGCTGCACGAGCGCTGCACGATGCCATTAGGCGTCTTCGACAGGGCAACGCGTCGTTCGCCGAGTGGCTTCCATTCATCCACGTGGGTCTTTGAACATTCCAAGTATATGTCTTCCACTTGTCACCGTATTGTATGGGAATATGTACATGGATAGATCTCGCTGGGTCACGTCTTGCTGAAATGTATCATAATCTCGGCGGTTGTATGTAATGTATCTTTGAAATCCTTTTCGGGCCCTTGCTAGTCTCAGCAAAAGATGAATTCAAGATCATGATTAGAATGTTGGCATGTTGAACGGCGGCGCAGCAGTGCGACGTACCAGACTAAGTGCGACGGGCGTTGGGTGCGACGGTGCTTGCTACGAGGGATCAACGAATGGACATGTCACGAGCAGCGCACTCGATAGTTAATGATCCAGGCATGTAGGTATCCGACTCTACATTGAATATTGACAGTGGCGGCGAATCTGACCACCCTTGGTACAAGTGGGCGTGTATGATGTAACGATCGACGCGTCTGGAGACACGTACGACCATCTTGTGATAGCCAAGTTCACAAGCGTCGCCGAATGGAACATCGCTCGGGACGCACATTCGTACTGTCCCCCCCGCGCGTCGCCATCTCGAAGTTACAGTAAGCATTACCGCGACACACATTCATCCACGTCGACCACCGTCTCAGCCCCGGAATCGCACTCTACACTCCTACGCTCCATTGCCTTTTCTGGAATCTACAAATCGCGCCAACGACTCCGCATCAGACACGGTGTCGACAGGGAATAGGGAAAGAAAGGTGAGTCGAAAAGGCGAACAGAGAGTAAAGAGGTGCAAAAGGAAACAACACAAGACGGGGACGCACTGGCAACCTAACGACATACGCCGTCAACGTCGAACACGCCGCAACAAACACTGTCTTCAGACTCACCGCGAAGGCGTCCCAGGCCTCACGCAGGAGGGGATCGGGGAGGGTCACGACGAGGCTGAGGGAGTGTCAGATGTCGACAATGATCTTTCTCGTAGCGTCCGCGTTGCCGGGAGCTCGTAAGCACCATACGGACAAGCTGCAAAACACAACACGTGCACCTTTTCAGCATTGGGCACGTGAATACGCCGACGAAGCTCAGTGTCAAGGCGGGATAGGCGAGATGGCAACGCCAGACATCTGTCCAGTATACGTGTCGTGTCGCGTCAGGTGAGTACAACCTACAATGACTCACCGAGCCCTCTAAAAGAGCTGTCCAAACACTGTTCCAAATGCAATCTGAGATTATGTCAAACCACGCCTCAGCTCCCCTTCCATTTCTCTACGACACACCCCGACGCGGGCTACCCGAGATGCGCCTGCAAAGCAGCTATCCAAAACACGATCAGCGACCTGTCCCATGCGCGTATACAAGAGACGTACTCAACACCGTCTGAAATACCACCGTGTTACCAAACCCAATTGGCACGACACTCACCATTTTTGTACGAATCTCGAGTCTTCGCGTAGGAAAATAAGTGGGATGACACCACACAATGTGAGAATGCCAAATAGGTGGTCGATGGACTTGTATTTGCCTGTGCTGTGCATGAGCCACCTAGAGCGCACAATCAGACCTGATGCAAGCCTGAGGAGAGATGGAGAGAGTCGCATACCCGGCGAATAGCGATCTGAGACCCATGGCGACACTATCCGGGAGCGAGTGCAGACCTACGAACGACCAACACCGGCACCGAGACATTGGAGTGTGTCAGCGCAGACCCATGTCATGGTAAACATGAAACATACCCGCGATGGACGCGCAGTGGGATGGAATACATGACGGAGAAATTACACACCGACACGAAATAGTTACTCAGCCCGACAAGAACGGATACTTTCGCGCGCAAGAGGCATAGCGGGAGACAGGTTCGGGTGTGAGAACACATTCAATGAAGAGGAAGAGGGCAAGGAAGACGAGGGAGAGGGACGATGGGACGATGACTTGGGTGTCTGTCCACAGTAAAGAAGGAACGAACTTCGGAGAATGAAACGAGTCGCACGGAACAAGCGCCTCATTCGTCGATATTGATCATCTCAAGTTACCCACCGCGTCTTTCACCGGGTGACGGGCGTAGACGGATGTGCGTCGTCTTGTATCGTCGGCCCCGAGCGATGTGAAGAACGCCCATTCGGTGACGCGTGTGAAGACTACAACATTGCAAGATGATTGTGTGCGTTATCAAACGTCGGTCGTTAGTTGTGCAGAACGGCCCACCCGCGACATGTCCATCCGATGGTCCCTCGTAAGCGCGGTCGCCTCCAACGCCCGCTCGTCCCACTGCGCCATCGTCACCGTCACCTCTTCTTCTCAGGCGAACTCCTCCCCCGCATTCCTCTCGACACCGCCCTCCATGTCCTCGATCTCGAATCCCCCGCTCAACAGCGCTCCCTCCCTCCCTCCCTTGCGCTCACTCACATCCCCGAACATCCCCGAACCTCGCGTTGGCGCATCCGCCGTTCACGACCCCCACACCAATAGTCTCTACGTCTGGGGCGGTCGTGGTGGCGTCGACATGGCCCCGCTCGACCGCTTCCAAGCCGGGATCTGGAAAGCCCCACTCGATGGTTGTGACACCGCTGACACGATCCCCTGGGAACGCCTCCCCTCCATCAACGACGACTCGCACGCAGCACCCGCATTGAGAAGCTATCACACCTCTTGCCTGGCTGGGGTAGGCATCCTGTCTCTCACCTGTCTGCGATCAAGAACTGATTCACATGACAGGGCAAGTTGTACATCCATGCGGGATGCCCGGCATCGGGCCGACTCACCACATTGCATGCCTACGACCTCGTCACCCACAACTGGCACAAGCTCGCAGACGCACCCGCTCAACCCCGCGGTGGCACCACCCTCGCCGCCATTTCCCTTTCTCCCGCCTCTGAGCTCGTCCTGATACGATTCGGAGGTCAGTTTTCCCCTTCCAAACAGTTCCACCATGATGGTGATGCCCCTACGATGCGACACTGCAGGTTTCGCAGGCGTCCAACTCCCACTGCTCACAGAAGGAACCCCACCCCCTCTCGACATTTACACGCCTAGCACAGACACCTGGTCGACCGTCTACCCCGCTCCCGATCCTGAACACGGCTTCCCGGGACCCCGATCCGTACACGGTCTCGTCCCCTTTACCACACGCGCACGCACGAACACGTCCGGTATCCCGGTTGCACTGCTGTATTACGGTGAAAGGGATGCCTCATCGCTCGGACACGCTGGTGCCGGTGTCTTTTGGGACGACGGATGGCTCCTCCTCGCCACCCCATCTACTGGTGCCCTGCGATGGAAAAAGCTGCGCGTCCAAGGTATGTAGCGCATCATCGAGTGAGTACGGGCCACACTGAATACTGACCGACGTCGCATTTCACGCTATACAGGCCACTCCATACCCGAGCCCCGTGGCTGGTTCCCCCCCGGGTCGTACGTACGCGCAGGGGAAACCCGGATCGTACTTGCCGGGGGACTGCTTTCGTCCAATGAACGGAGCGGTGAAGTGTGGGTCGGAGACGTTGAGCTCTGAGCCCGAGTATGCCATACAAGCAAGGTGCCGACCAAAAATGCAGAGGTCCCTTTCATACGCAAGTCTCCTGCTTACACTAGCAAGTAGTACCACATCATGAAAAGCGTTGTTCAGGATGATTTTGATCGACCTCATTCAGTCGCATCAGGGTGAAAAAGGAATGTGACTTACTAAGTACAGCACTGGTGCCCACTAAATACAACGTCAGCTCCCTCCAGAGGTTTCCTCGTTCCTCTCAAGTTGCTCTTTGCCCACACATTCCGGGTGGTGGTCAGAAGTGCCGGGGGTTTGTACGCTGTCCTGCAGGATAGGTCAGTTGATAAACACGCACACCTGTGGTCTCCTCCTCACGTCTCGGGGTTGAGCATCACCGCGACGCACATTCATCCACCCCCACCACCGTCTCAGACTCGGGATCAGACTCTACACTCCCATCACTTTTCCCGGAATCTACACATCGCGTCAACGAACCCACATCAAACATGATGTGGACAAGGAATGGGAAAAGAAAGACGAGTCGTAAAAGGGGAAACGGGACGCAAGCAGAGAGTAGGGAGGTGCAAAAGGAAACAACACAAGACAGGCATGCACATGCATGCAACCTAACGATACCCCGTCAATGTTGAACACGCCGAAACGGTAAACACCGTCTTTAGACTTACCGCGTAGGTATCGCGCGCCTCACGCTGGAGGGGATCGGGGAGGGTTGCGACGAGGCTGAGAGTGTCGAATGTCAGTGATAATATTTTTCATAGCGTCCGCGTAGCAAAACACGTTACTCAACATTGGGCACGTGAATACGCCGACGAAGCTCAGTGTCAAGGCAGGATTGAAACACGACAGACAAGACGGTGACACCGGACGTTTGTCCTGTGCACGTGTCGTGTCGCGTCAGGTTTGTACAACCCTACAATGCCATCAAATGACTCACCAAGCGCTCTAAAGAACTGTTCAAACGCTGTTCCAAACGTGATCTGGGATTCTGTTAAACCACACCTCAGCTCCCCATTCCATTTCTCAACAACACGTCCCGACGCGTACCCGAGAAATGCGCCTCCAACACGACCATCCCAAACATGCGACCTGTCGCACGCGCGCATACGGGAGATGTACTCAACACGTCTGAAACACCATCGTGTTCCCAATTCCAATCGACACAACACTCGACCATTCCTGTATGAATTTCGAGTCTTCGCACAGGAAAATGGGTGGGACGACACCAGACAATGGAAGAATCAAATAGGAGGTTGATAGTCCTGTACTTGCCCGTGGGATGTATGAGCCATCTAGAGTGCACAATCAGGCCTGGTGTAAGGAAGGAGAGACTGAGAGAGTTGCATACCCGGAGAACAGCAATCAGAGATCCATGGTGATACTATCTGGGATCAAGTACAGACATGCGCACAAACCACACCAAGACATTGGATTGTGTGAGCGCAGACCCATGTCGTGGTAAACATGGAACGTAGCTGCGATGGATGTGCTGTCCGAGGGCCGTCTGGAACCACGAAGAAATGACGGAGAAATTGCACACCGACACGAAATAATTGCTCAGCCCGACAGAAATGGTACTTTTGCCTACAAGAGACATAGGGGGAGGACGGGCCTGGGGGCGATAACAAATTCAACTCAATGAAGAAGACGAGCTCTGAGTTCTCGCGCGAAGAAGTGTGATCGTGAGCGCGGTCGGAGTTCGAATCACAGCGCGCAATCACGCTTTCGCAGGTGAACACTTCTCCTCGGCGGGCGCCGAATCACACTTTTCCAGTGCTAATCACGGTTTCGGGCAGGACGAATCACAGTTTGTGAGGCGCGGATCACACTTTCAATCACGTTTCTTGGGTGGGCAGGAGAAGTGTTCTCCCGCCGCATTTGGACGAGGCCACCCGGCCCGTCACCGCCACTGCGACGCACGCCCCCGGTCGGTCACATTGAACGTGGGCAGCGCTGCGCTCACACGACGTCCGCAGCGAGGATCTCGTCGGATCGAGAAGAACCTGGACTGCCATGCTCCCGAGTTCGTCGATGACGTGGGCGCTCGACGGCCGCAACCGTTTTCGTGCCGTCCCGACAGCAGCGGCGTACCGTGGCCGGGAGAGGGGACCCAACGGAAGTTCGACAGCGAGTGAATTAAATTGCCAAGGTCTACTCTCATCGAGGAGGAAAAAGAGGGCGACTTTAGCTACCGGTGTACTACTTCCTACTAATTGTGCTGGCTAATGTATGACGGTGGATCCGAGAATCAGAATTCTGAGTCGTGTTGCGGCTAGACGTGCGGCAGGCCAGATGGGGACGATCAGCTCCGGGTCTTCTTCGCCTGGAGCGTCGAGTGGAATTGTGGGAGTGACATTGAACCGCGGTCTTCGTCCAGAGCGCGAACGGCCTCGGATGCGTGCTTTCCGGCGTCCATCATGGAATTGACGCGGTTGACAAAGAACATGAATTGTGACCACTGCCGCCTCACCTGCCCACACAACGCCGCATGTGAGAAAAGGATCGACCACCGGCAGGGGTGTGAGCGCACGACACTCACGTTGTTGTTGTTGTGTGGCCGCCATGCCTGGCGACGACCTTTATTGGTCGACTTGTCTTTCGTCCCTCCCCACTCTTGCTCGACGAGTTGGAGAGCCGGAAGCTGGCCGACACCTTCGACCGCAGTCCCCTCGTGCCAGGCCGTCCAGAGCTCCTTGATGGACCCATACTCGCCAAGGTTTCCGGGGCGCCAGCAGTTCCAGAGGAAGCAAGGCTGCTTCACCATCTCGAAGATGGACGTCCAGTTGGAGGTGCGCGCGGAGAATGGAGGGAACTGTGGTGCAGATGCAGTGATGGGGTTGGAGAATGCCTCGGGTGGGGGAATGATCAGGTCTCGTCCGGAGCGAAAGCTGACAGGTGTTGTTGACGAGAGTGGGAGGATGTGGAAGGACCGCCCGAGATGAGTGACTTGCATGGGTGCAAGGCTCGTGGCCATGGGTGGTAGTAAGGTTGCTGGCGCTGGCGCAATGCCACCTGCTCCAGTGCTATTCTCGGTCTGCAGCTCCTGCATACGGGGCAGCTCTGAGCTTGGATCTGCACGTTCTGCAGTCACAGTCATTGGCACAGCGACATGGCTGGAAGGGGTGCTCATCGTGACTGTTTGAGGGGCAGTATCCAGGTCTGCGGTGCTTGGTAGGATCGTGGCGCTCGATGTTTGGAGACTTGGACATTGGCGCTGAGTATTGTGAAAAGCATCACCTGGGGCGACAGTGAAGGACTCTGAGTCAGAACTCAGACTTGGTGGCAATTTGCTTGGGAACTTCGAGGGAGAGAGTGGGTCTGTTCGGCGAAGTAGCTTGTCACAGTGGGAAAGCACTGCTTGAATTGTTGACTCAGAGTGACGGTGACGATTAGCAAGTGTGATGAATGCACTCTGAGTGGCAGCTTCAGAGAAGCTGCCACTGATCAAAAGATCAGATTGTGCAACAGTGTCGAGAGCCTTCCTAGCCTCTGGCCACTGTTGTAGGAATGCCTTGGCAACCTTGCTCTGGGTGACCTTCAACCGCTTCAGCAGCACGGAGTCAGGGAATGACTGGTGAATGGCAGCAATTCCCTGAATACAGGTTGGTATTCAAGTTTGGTCCATGAGAGAAACAGCCACAGTGGCACAGACTCACCTGCCAGAAATATGGCCGGAGGAATTGGAGGAGCTCAAGGAAGTTGATGGTACCCTGGTTGGTGGCAGATCCCAGTCTGAGGTTAGCTAGGGCACCCTCAGTAAATGGGAAGATCTCCATCTTGAGCTCAGGGGGCACTTCAGTCATGGCCCATGGAACATGGTACTGCTCTCCAACATAGAATCCTGCTAACGCACAGACTGCCTGGCATGAAAACATGAGGTGAGCAGCTCAGGTGGTGCAAGCAGAGCCAGAGCAGGAGTTACCGATTTCGGAATCTTTGCAGCATAAGTTTCACGGCGGGTGTTCCCCTCCCAATGCCCAACAGCATCAACTTCATCTGCACGGACACTTCACAGAGGACACCCATCACTGATCAGTGCTAACTCATGCCAAGACAGTATGGAGTACATACCCCATGTCCTCCATCATGGTAGGCATGGTGCGGCGGGCAAGATGGAGCTTCTTTTTTGATGTGATTGTTGTAGGCTCCAACATGGCAGTATACATTTTTCGTAGAGCATCTCCACTCGACGGTTGACCAACAACCCTGCCAAACATCAATTTGACCTTATTGCCAACCTCAGCAGCTGAGCCCATGGATGGATACATTTGATCACTGACCTTGCGCCATGTCGGGGCACACGACCAATCCCAGCCATCTATTCTGTCAATCAGACCCTCCTGGTCAAACTGGTAATGCAACAGAATTGCAAGTGCAACGATCGGGCACTTGAGTGGATCCTTGTGTGGGAGCACAAAGTTGTAATCCGGCTCCTGCTTCTGCACCGTGACGCACATCAAAGAGAGCTCTAAATACCGGTAACCCATCCTGAGAGATCACAGATGCTCACCCCAGGTTTGGCAACCTTTGTCTCGTGATAGAGAGAGAGCACTCCAGAATAGAACTGTCCACTGCCGCTCCTCCTTCCATCGGCTGTTGTGTAGTCGGGAATGAATATCTTGTATGGTTGAATAAAGGAGAGCGGAATGTTGACAAGCTCGTCACCCCGATTGAGCGTCGTGCATTGCCATGTCCAGGACAGATGGGCTTTGATGATGGATGGCACTAGATAAGGGGGCAACAGAGATGAGGGGGCATACTAGTAATTAGGAAGGTCGCCGGAGCGTTCAGGACCTACCTTGTGTGATGTGCATGAACACCGATCGTTTCACCTGCTCAAAGTGCTCAGGGAAGAGATGGGAGTCCAAGATGGTGTTTTCTGTTATGTCGAAATCCTCATGCCTAGAGCAGCAATGCAGGTCAGTTCACATTAGCCAGGAGCATTCCTAGGACTGACTCGAGATGAAGCCGCTGTGCTTGTACCATCAGCGCTTTGTAGAAATCAAAAATGCGCGGTGTGTAGGAAGGTCGTGCCTGCTCAAGATATGGATCACTATCCACCTGGCGGCGCCGAACATGGCCAAGCATGGCCATGGTCTTCTTCAACAAGCTCTGGATTACATGGGCAAATCAGCATGAAGGGTGTGAAGCGATGCTCACAACAGGAGACTCAGATGCTTACCGCAGACAAACAGTTGTTGGTCGAGTCAGCCCCACGAGCACGCGTGAGTAACTTGCGTATTCCAGTGTGCTTCAGATACTGGATTAGATGGTGTGCATCAATGATTTCATCTGGAACCTCTCCAGACACGATCGCAGACGTTAGCCAGCGCTGTACATCATCGTGTGAGCTCAGAGTCCCTGTAACATTGCC
>JBBPRR010000869.1:0-15398 GCA_038093115.1 Hortiboletus flavorubellus | reverse complement strand
GGAGGATTTCAATGGTGCGGAGGAGGGCGGGGTTTGCGAGAATGGCGGCGTAGAGCGAATGAGTGGTGGGGATGGGTAAAAAGGTAGGCAAGACTCACTTGGAATGAAGAGGGGAGGTAGATGCCGAAGAAGATGAGAGTGAAGAAGAAGCAATGGCAGAGGAGAGAAAAGACATATTGATCATCGAAGAAGATAAATTCAAAACAAAACATAAGTTGGGGGGGTACTTCATGAAGAGACGCCACTTCCCACAAGAAAGGAAGAATGAAGAGAATGAAGACCTACGAAACATGGTGAATCCGTTTATAAGAAGAGAGAATGTCAGGGGCATGGCGGAGATTAGTTTCGGATTCCCAGGTGTTTTCTGCCAAAAAGTATCCTTTCCATGTGGTCAGGTACAAGCAGCGACCTCGTGTACCTTTGTGGGAAACAATGTGACTAACTTCGTATTCTTCTTCGGAGTCAATGAGATCAGGTGGTGGACATGGAAAGGAAGAACCATGTGCTTCCATTTGTCGGAAGGGAGATAAGAGAAATGCATGGAACACATCATGAATTTTCCATGTGGACGGAAGGCGAAGTCGGTAAGTGAGGGGAGATAGGACCTGAGAGATTTCAAAAGGTCCATGGCATTTGGGGGAAAGTTTTCAGGACGGATAACCAAGACGGAGATTGGTGGCTTCGAGCCAAACTTTGTCTCTAACCTCCTAAGGGGAAAACTTCCGTGTGGAACAAAGGGTCATTATCTGACGAGTGGATTCATGTGCTCCAAGGGCCTCCTTTAGATCGTTCATATATGTAGATCTTGAGCCAGCGTTCAGCGATCATGTCAGCGAAGATATGGTTCATGAAAGCCTGGAATGTGGGGGGTGCATTGCAAAAGCCAAAGAACATAATAGTTGGTTCAAAGAGTCCGAAGGATGTAATAAAAGCTACCTTCCATTGGTCAGATTCTTTGATTCGGATGTTGTTATATCCCTATCGGATGTTGAATTTGGTGAACCAGGCAGAGTTCTTCATGTCGTCGATGAGTTCAGGAATGAGAGGGAGAGGGTATGCATTGTAAATGGTGTGGGAGTTAAGATATTGGTAATCCTGGCAAGGACGAAGAGAACCATCCTTCTTAGAAACAAAGACGAATGGGGCAGCTTGAGGGGATTTTGAGGGGAGGATACGACTGGTTTTGAGATGTTCATTAATGAACGATCAGCAAGCTTCTTGTTCTTTGGGGTTCAAAGGGTATACCTTGGCGATTTTTGGAACAAATGAAGGTTTCAGGTCAATGATATGATCAAAAGGGCGATGGGGAGGAAGTTGATCATAAGTCTTCTCAAAGAAGACGTCTTCGAAGTCGTGGCATCAGGAGGGAAGAGAGATTTTGGCTGGTTTGTTTTCTTGGGCCAGTTGGGTGGATAGTGTCACCTTGTTGATGGTTTCACCCTTCTGGGGGAGGTACTCACTAGAAGACACACCGACCCCATTTGGATATCTCTTAGTGAAAAGGGTGGAGATTTCATGGTCAATGTCCAGGTCAAGGAGTCGAAAAAGATATCGTCGAGGAAGTTCTTTAGTGGAGGGAGAGGAAGAGATATTGTTTGGAAGGGAAATAGTATGAGTGGACCAGTTGATTTGAGAATTACGAGAACGTAGCCAAGGCATGCCAAGTATGATTTGTTTTCGGCCGAGGGAGAGGGCCATTAACTCAATGGGTTCAGGTTGTTTTCCAATGTGGATCAAAGGTCGAGCTCTCCAAAGGATAGTGCCTTTTTTATTCAGAGTGCCATCTACATTGTAGGCCTCTAGAGGTTCAGGAAGGCATTGCATGGGGTAATTCATATGGGAAAGGAGTCCGAGGTTGATAAAATTTCCAATAGCTCTGGAATTGATGAGGGCGGTGGTAATGACGATTTGCTTTCCGACTTGTAGCTTCACAGGAAATCGAAGAGTATGTTCATTTCGTGGGGCTACAATTACATGGCAGAGAATATGGGAAGAAGACATCAAAGCAGCTTTCTGGTTTAAAAATCCTGTTCTACGTTAATAACAGAGACTTCCTCTTTGTTGGCTTCAGATTCGTCATAACACATCTGGAGGACTTGAAGGATTTCGCCCTCATCTTTTCCCTTAGTCTTCAGGGAGTTAATGAAGACAGAGAGAGTGGAGGGGGTTTTGACAGGAGGAGAGGGTGAAGAGGAAGGTGTGGTCTCCGTGGTACGGATGGTCTGAGGGCAAGGGGGTCGTGGGGTAAAGTTCTGAGGCTTGTTGCATTGGGAGGCATTGTGTCCGGTATTGTGACATTGGAAGCATGGTCCTTTTCAAATGCATTTAGCTCGTTCTTGGGGGGTAAGCTTAGAAAGTGAGATGGTGTCGACGTCCATAGCATTGGGGTCTCAGGTAGAAGATGAGGGTCACAAGGGAGTGAAAGGTCTGCCACTTTTCAGGTCAAGAATATGCATTTTCTGTGCATGGAACATTTTTGCTTTCTCAATCCATTCCTTCGCCATAGTGGGGATGGTTGTTATGGAGAGGATCATAGTGGCAAGTTGTTGATCCAATCCGAGGGAGAACTGGTCAATGAGGGTAATATTGTCGGTAATACCAGCACAGGAGGAGAGGTTTTGAAAATCAGTGATATATTTCTGGAAGCCATCGTCAATGACTTCATCGGGGCGATGAAAGGATTTCTGGGTAAGTTTAGACAGTTCATGGTGAGCAGTGGCTTTGGTGTCGAAAGGGAAGAAGGTGGATTCAAAGTTTTCGGTAAACTTGTTGAAGGTAAGATCTAAAGGATTGGCAGTGGTGTCAGACATCTTGTCATATCACATTTCAGAGAAAGAAACACCACATCCTTGACTCATCTTGTTTAAGGTGGTCATGATTCTCTGGAAGTCGAGGGTATAAAGATCTTTGTTGATAGCGAAGTACACACGCATGGCTTTGATCCATCATGTGGCATCAGCTGGTTCGCCAGAAAAGTCAGCAGGGAGGGCCGCTTTTAATTCAGTGGGAGCGTGAAACATGGGGGTGGTCAAGGGGTCTGGTGTCAATGGGTTGGCTGGGGTGTGTGGGTTCTGAGGTTGTCGAGAGGAAGTGGGTCTTTGGGCTACAGTGGTTTGTATAGGCTCATTGATGTCAATGTCAGAGTTCGGATCTTCAGGATAAAGTCTGTAACCTCGTCAGAGGGCTCTGTTTGAACTTGTGGTTGTCAAGAGGGAATGTCCTGCTCCTAAATAGAAGGGACAGAGGTTACACTCATTCTTTTGTTACACAAAGTGTACACAAAGGAATACTCGAAGAATGTATACTTCTCAGGAGGTACTCACGAAGAGACTCTGCGTCTGAGCAAGTTACGAAGATCAAAGATGCAAAGGTTACGAGGGACTATGGTCAAGGACGAAGGTTGTTGAGGACGAGGGTCTCTGTCAATCGGACAAGAGGACACAAGAGCATGCTAGATTGCATAGAACAAGTGTAAAGAATACAAGTACAGACGGTCTAGTATAAGTACTAGGGGACGCGTCATCAGAGAACTTTGTAGAAGGTAGAAGAATACTTAGGTAAGGGGGACATGTCACTAAGGACTAATGGGGATTAAGGAACGACAAGACCGATACAAGAGAATTGGTCGAGGAGAGACTAGTCCAGAGAATGTGAAAGAATACAAGAGAAGAGTCAAAGAAGAACAAACATAGGGTTTATCGGGTTTACAAGAAACAAACCAACCTCATAGTAGGTTCGAAAGAGTCCTGAGATGAAGGGAGTCATACGACAAAAGCAAAAGAGATACATGCCATATGTTAAGAGAAAAACTGTAACACTTCCAATCCTTTGTATGCAGCCTCAGCAGAAGTAGCTGAGCCGAAATCGGTAAGAGAGCAAACAGCCTCACCAGCAGAATCAATAGGCTCACATGGCATGGAAAAGACCCCATTACTACCACAACAGGAATCATCAGATGCTGCTACTCTATTCTTAAGATTGTTAGAAGCCAACTTACAGCCTTCAAATTTCTGATTTATCTCAAATAAAAAAATCGACCAAGCAGTAACAGTAGCAACTGCCCTGAGATCAGGTGGCCCTATAGACTCATTTACAGAAAGAGCATTCCAGCACTTGCTGGTGGATGATTTTTCCACAGATCTGAATGGCCTCAGGTTTTCCCACTTGGACACACACTTACTTGCCCTCTCTCAATCATTGTTACGGTTTTTCTCTTAACACATGGCATGTATCTCTTTTGCTTTCATCATATGACTCCCTTCGTCTTAGGACTCTTTTGAACTTACTATAAGTTTGATTTGTTTCTTGTTAATCCAATAAACCCTATGTTTGTTCTTCTTTGACCCTTTTCTTGTATTCTTTCACATTCTTTGGACTAGTTTCTCCTCAGCCAATTCTCTTATATCAGTCTTGTAGTTCCTTATTCCCCATTAGTCCTAGGTGACGCGTCCCCCTTACCTAAGTATTCCTCTACCTTTTACAAAGTTCTCTGATGACATGTCCCCTAGTATTTATACTAGACCATCTGTACTTGTATTCCTTACACTCGTTCTACGCAATACTAGCGTACTCTTGTGTCCTCTTGTCTGATTGACAGAGACCCTTGTCCTCAGTAACCTTTGTCCTCGACTATCGTCCCTTGTAACCCTTGTTCTTCATATCTTGCTCAGACGTAGAGTCTCTTCGTGAATATCTCCTGAGAAGTACGAATCCTTCGAATATTTCTTTGTGTATGCTTCGTGTAACAATCATCGCTTGAAGAACTGAGCTGGTTGTTTCCCTCTGAAGAAGAACTGCAATTCAGAGAACCTGTTGAACACCTATCACCCCTCAGTCCACTCATCCTGTCACCCATTACAGAATCTAGCTGCAAAAGGAAAAAACGTGACGAAGAAGAAGTAAGACTGGAGATTAAAAAGCTGGTTAAAAGAAAGAGAATTACAAATCATCAGATCACATGAGATAAGGCCAGCGACCTTGAATATTCTAGAATAAGCTTATGACCTCCCCACTCCCTACACAAATCAGAATGCTACCATATCAAGTAAAGAAACACTTCCTATCATATAACCATGTCCCAATGAATCAACCAAGTTCTTACAGATGTCACAATCTCATGGGAGAATAAGATTATTGCCATTTCGGCAGAATTCAATAATCAAATGACAGATCTACAAGCAGTTACCAACCAGGTGACACAACTAACAACCACCAATACTCAACTAATGGCCAGGATCAACACCCTCACTGCTGCAGCACCAGCAGCAGGAGCAACTCCTAGGGGAACCTCATAATGAGTTGAAGTTTTTTCAGATCCTGGAAAATACAACGAGTCAAAAGCCAAATTTGAGAAATGGTGGGCAAAGATAAAAGCATGGCTTGAAGTCAATGCCAACATTATTGTTTCTGCTTCCTATGAGGCAGTGGTTGCTGTTCTTTTCCGACTCAAAGGGTCCAAAGCTGGCAGCTTCACACAAACCTACCTAGCTTAAGAAAGAAATTATGACTGGATGACATGAGTTGATGAAATTGAAGGACTATTTTATAGTACAAATCAGAAGAACTGGACATGCATCCAATTATCATGATGCTATTAGGATGATTTGCCCACCGATGATTACATTATCAAATGGGAGGCTCTTTATCAGCAAGCAGGTATTGATGTCTTACACACCATTGATCTTCTAGAAAAGAACACCCAATGTCTTCTTTCTAGATAAGATCAGTAGAAATGCTAAGAAATACTTACCAGACAACCAATCTTATCTCCACAGATAGTAAACCTGAAGCGAGGTGAAGAGAGTACTTTTTCCTGATCAAGTTGGTACTAGAAACAAGTATCAATCTCATAGAAAGGAGTTGACTATCAGGCACATGGGTTGTTCATCAATCTTCAATGAGGTTGGGGGGATTGGGATTTAGCAATATGTTGAGGGTCTGGGTTTCTGTTAGGGTGGTGTATGAAATGTACTATAGTTAGTTGGATAATGGTCTAGACAACTCTTGGGTTACTAGGAGGGTACTTTGTAGTGACTAGGGTTACTTCTCTAAGATGCACTCTCAATGACTTCCAATTAGCTCCAGTCGATTAGGAATGCTTGATTGGGTAGGTAGTGTAAATATGCTTCATTCGCACTACTGACTCTCACATGTCACTTAGACACATAAAATAGTCTTTCCTAAACTAATTCTATTATGCATTAAGGAGTTGGCAATCAGCTTAAATGCTCGACTCAATCCTATTTCCAAGGTACTAATGAACTATTAGGTCTCCCTACTAGTTGGGGATCTATTCCCTTTAGTTGCCTGCTCTGGAGTTTTCTTCCTAAAGGTATCCTAACTGTTTCTATCCTAAGAGATGCAGTATATTCCTAACTATGGGTCTAAGTAGTTCTATTTATAGTGTGGGAACTTCTCTATGCAGCCTCACTGTCTGTTTATAAAGGGGTACACTTGTGAGTACTTATTGGTTGAGTTCAATCAAGTGAAAACCTTTTTTCTAAAAGAGGAAACTTTTTTTTGGGGGGCTGAATCGCACTCCTTATATAGTAATTTATATGTGGCTGTGCTTCCTTCAGTTCTGAGGTGGCTGTGTTAAGATATGACTTATACTGACTCACTTTAATTCATCCTATTAGAAAATGACTGGCAATAAGCTAAAAATAGCCTTTGGCTTGGCAATGACTCATGCCATGCAGGTCATATGATCATTTTGCTAGTCTCAGGGCAGTGTTTTGGTTAGTCCTCATTTGACTCACTTTAACTGATATTGACTTATTATGTATGACTCATGCTGTGCAAGGTCATATGCTCCAATTGCTCCTCTGACACTTGGCTAAGTACTTAAGGGTAAAAGAGATATTAAGAAAATGGTTTGCTATGCACTTGTAGGTAGTACATAATAAAAGTATATTGGGGGAAATCATTTTATTTCTCCACAACCTGTAAATAAACAAATAAGAAAAAATAGAGGTATATACTAGACACTATAATCTATATATCCCTCAATTAGCTAAGCATTTGGACCGTGGGAATAAGGTGAAAACTCAAATCTCGGATCAAATATCTAGCTAGCATCAAATATACAATAACTAAGTATCCGCATCCAAACATTTTGGTGCAGGTCACCAAGGATCAATTATTGCCCAGATCTTCCAAGAAGGTAAAAGAAGAAATACCCCAGCTGCCTACCTAGCTGAAATCCACACCATCAGAATGGCACAAAAAGCCCTGGATTTCATTAGAGGCAAAACAAGGCAATGTGCCTTGGCACAATCATTATTCTCTTGTAAAGATTTGAATGCCATGAATATCAGTGCAGAAAAACAAAGGCTGCTACAATTGTGGTCAAAAGGGCCACTTTACTACGAATTGCAAGAAACTGATAGTCGCTTACCCCTCTTGCAAATGGCTTGGAGGGCAACACAAGAAAGGCTGTAAGAAGGGAAGTGGCTGCAATGCACATGAAGTGCATATGTCCTGGGATGATAATAAAAGCACTGCAAGCGATGATAAATGCAAGGTTCGGAAGACCTCAAAAGGAAAAGGAAAGATGCAAGACTTTTTGAAGTCCATTAAAAGTATGAGTTTTGAAGAAGTGGCCACCTGGTTCAAAGATCAGGAGGCTATGTGAAAGAAGTCAGGAAAAGCTTGAGCCTACAGAACATATCTGGGTGTTCCAAGGGTTCTTTCTTGAATAAGTATTTCCCTTTGCCAGTTGAGGAGTTAGATGATGATAACTCAGCTAGTAATTCTCCATTTACCTACAAGTCAGGAGTGCCTTCTAGTGAGCATGGCAGGAACGTTAAACCTGTGCTTAATTTCCCTTTCCCAAAGAATGAAAAACCCCCAAAGATTTCATCCTTCAATTATCTTCTTGAAATCCTAGAAAACAAAGTCTTCATACATAACATCAACCCTAAACAGGAGATTATGCTGTCTATTCAAGTTGTGCCCCTGATTGCACATCATTTCCTTATGAAAGTTGATGCTATCTTCTTTCTAGATACAGTAAGATCAGTAGAAAAGCTAAGAAAACACTTACCAGACAATCAATTGTGCCTACCATGATTCATCTTGTTGTATATTTAAGGGTAAGGATAAGGTTGTGTATTCCCTATGGGACTTGTTGTGATGTAACTCTGTTGCTGAAACCCCTCATGGTGGACTTCAGTTGTTTTCTTGTTAGATAAGATCAGTAGAAACACTAAGAAAATGCTTATCAGACAACCAATCTTATCTCCACAGATAGTAAGCCTGAAGTAAGGTGAAGAGAGTACTCTTCCTTGGTCGAGTTGGTACTAGAAACAAGTATCAATCTCGTAGAAAGGAGTTGACTATTAGGCACGTGGTTCGTTCATCAATCATCAATGAGGTTGAGGGTGATTGGGGTTCAGCAACACATTAAGGGTCTGGGTTTCTGTTGTGGAGGTGTATGAAATGTACTATAGTTAGTAGGGGAATGATCTAGACAACTTTTAAGTTACTAGAAGGATACTCTGTAGCAACTAGGGTTACTTCCCTAAGATGTGCTCTCAATGGGCTTCCAATTAGCTCCTGTCAATTAGGAATGCTCAATTGGGTAGGTAGTGTAAATACCCTTCACTTCTCATCACTGACTCACACATGTTTCTTAGTCACATAGAACAGTTTTTTCTTAACTGATTCTATTATACACTAAGGAGTTGGCAATCAGCTTCCTGCTCTGCTCGACCCTTTCCCAAGATGCTATTAACTATTAAGTCTCCCTACTAGCTGGGGATCTATTCCCTTTAATTGCCCACTCTGGGGTTTTCTTCCTAAAGGTGTTCCAACTGTCCCTATTCTAAGGGATGCAGTATACTCCTAACTATGGGTCTAAGTAGTTCTATTTATAGCGTGGGAATTACTCTACACAGCCTCACTATTTGTTTGTAGAGGAGTGTACTTGTAAGTACTTGTTGGTTGAGATTTATTCAAATAGGAACTTTTTTCCTAAAAGAGGGAATCTTCCAAATGGGGCTAAATTGCGCTCCTTATATAGTAATTTACATGTGGCTGTGCTACCTTCGGTTCCAAGGTGGCTGTGCTAAGATATGACTCATACTGACTCATATTGACTTATTTTGACACACCCTATTAGCAAAATGACTTGCAATGAGCTAAAAATAGCCTTGGGCTTGGCAATGACTCATGCTGGCTCATCATGGCTCATTGTGACTCATTATGACTCATGCTGTGCAGGTCACATGATCATTTTGCTAGTCTGCAGTGCTTTGGTTAGTCCTCATTTGACTTACTTTGACTCAATATGACTTATTATGACTCATGCTGTGCACAGTCACATGATCTGAGTCAAGTGATTTGCAACTGAGGTCACATGCTCCAATTGCTTCTCTGACACCTGGCTAAGTACTAAAGGGTAAAAGAGATATTAAGAAAATGAGTAGCTATGTAGTTATAGGTAGTAATAAAAGTATATTGGAAGAAATCATTTTATTTCTCCATAACCTGTGAATGAACAAATAAGGAAAAATAGAGGTATATTTTAGACATTATGGTCTATATGTCCCTCAATTAGCTAAGCATTTGGACCGTGGGAATAAGGTGAAAACTCAAATCTCGGGTCAAATGTCTAGCATCACATATACAATAACTAAGTATTCACATCCAAACACTTTGGTGCAGGTCATCCATAGGAAATGGAAAACAATCGTTCCCGATTGTTCATTCAATCAAGGATAATTAAGTTGGGGTCCTCCATTAGCCCTTTGCTGTCCCTGATTAGGAGAGGGAGCTTCTTCCTTCTCTGGTTCAGGGGATGGTTTATTCTGAGTCAATTCATGAAGAACTCTCTCCATATCTGCTATAGGACGAAATGGGGGTTCTAAGAAATGAATTAACTCCATTCTGTCTTCTAACAGTCCATGCCTAATCGAATCAACCTGCCTAATTTGGGAATATAGGTTATTGTGGTACCGATTACAAAGACGGGCATGTCTGTAGATTACATGGCAGTAAATACAATGCCACTGCACTGTAGGTGTTCCTCAGTTTCTATCATGGGTAATTACTCATACAGTTGCATGGTATTGAATTTGATTGTTGTCTCCTTGCTCATGAACATGATGCATAAGCTCAGTATGTAGGAATTGTAAGATATGTTCAAGTAGTTGCTATTCGACATTACTTTGACCAATTTGAGATGAATCTCACAATGTTGCTGGACTTGTTAGGTAGTCTGATATTGAGCTTTCTTGATTAGGATCTAGGATTCTTAGAATATACTTTTCTAAGGCCCATAGTTCTTCTCTATTGTGTTCTACAGTATCTGTTGTAGCTTCTTACAAGCAGATCTACATTTAGTACACTTAATAGCTGAGGGTATTACTATAGTTTCCTCTAAGCTAGTCCTAGAAATGATTATAGGTATGATTTGTATGGGTAGTTGGCTTAGCTAAGGGTGTGAGACCAAATGTGGAGTGGTAAATTCAGGTGAGGTGCTTAGTAAGCAAGTGAGCTACCTAATAATAGGTAACCTGCTGTAATTGATTCTGGATATGCAAGTTCTGTCAGTGGAAATAAACTTGCCACTCTGATAGGATACTAGTGGTATATGCAATTTCAGTTGATGTCTGACTCTGTGTCAGATCTGTCACCATTGGTGGTATTAAACTTTGCGGGTAGTTTATTGAGTTTGTGCTCGTGTGGCTCTCTATCTTCTGATGATGCTTCTTTTTTGTCTGTGCTTACCTCAAGGTCTTCTCCCCTTTTATTTAACTTTGTTAGGAAGTGCCTTTGTATGTAAGGTATTACTTTGAATGCAGCAATTGGTCTAGCCAGTTGAGCTCTGTTAACATCTGCTAGTTTGTAATTTCCTCCTTGGGTTCGTCTGATTACTTTATATGGTCCTAAATACCTGGGCTTAGTTTTCTTATTTAGTACTTTCTCAACAGTTGTATTCCTGATTAGGACTAAGTCTCCAGGGGAAGAGCTTCCTTGCACCAATCTGGTTTCAAGTCACTTTTCAAATGGATGCTTAGAGTTCAATCTAGAATCTCGTAAGGTTACTATGGCTCTTTTCAAATTTTCTTCCCATCGTTCTATTTGCCTTATCCATAGTGCTAATAATTCCTCATGGGAAAGTTCTTGATCAAAGCCTTCAATCAAGAAGGTTGACTCCCATAAATCAAAAGGCAATATTGGATCAACTTCATGTAAAAAGTAATATGCAGAATATCCTATTGATCGTCATACAGTAATATTGTCTGCAAATAAGGCTGCTTGCAGCTTGTCTGGCCACAAATGTATCTTTCCTTCACAACCCTTTACTAAAGCTTCTCTGATTGAAAAGTGGCCTTGCTCAACCACTCTATTTGCTTGTGAATTGTAAGGGCTAATAAACACTTGAGGAATTCCATGCTGTGCAAGTATGTCTGATAGGATTTCTTTAAACTCAGGTCCATTATCTGTGACTATCCTTCCCACACCTCCATATCTGTATATAATATCATCTAGCACAAACTGGGCCACTGCTCAAGCAGATGCTTGTCATAAAGCTTTGCCTTCAACAACTTAGATAAGTCATCTCTGGCCAGTACTATATAGTGATATCCTTTTGCTACAGGCATGTGCATGATATCAATATGAACCTTTGTGAATACAGTAGTGGGTAGTGGAGTAATAATAGGATTATGGACTTTAGCAGTATTTCTAATCTGGCACTTATGACAAGACTTGACATGATGTCATGCATCTTGATACATTTGAAGCCAATAGAAGTGGCATCTGAGGTTTTCCCAGGTGGCTTTCTCACCATGGTAACCTAGTGACTCATGGGCTTGGCTCAGGATCTGTTCCCACTTACCATGGTCAAATATCACTAAGAGAGGATGTCCAGATTTGGTTTGCTTAAATAGGTGTCCTGCCTTTACGAAGTACTTGATAACCTTTTGTAGAAACTTATTAGTAACAGGTATAGGCTCAAGATTGGTCAGATACTCATATATCTGCTTAAAGGTAGTGTCCAGGCTCCTTCCCACCACTGCTTTGAGTATGAGGCAACATCTGAGTGTGGTGGAAAGTGCTGAGTAGCTATGTAAAACTTCAAACACTGCCAACCTTAAGCAACCTTATACTTTCAGCAATGGCTGGAGTATAACATTTGTAAACAATGTCAGCCACAGCAACCAGAGACGCCAGAGTATAAAAAATACAACATGTAGCCCAACATTAGAGTTATGTTACTTAGGTATAATGTACATTGGTGTTGGATTTCCGTATACTGTAAAGTCAAAGGTGCAAACACAATGTTGCCTTAGATGATATTGCCTGCTCCTAATCAAGACAGCATGCCATGCATTCCCACCTCACTAGAGATCCAGCAGTGTACTCAAGAGAAGTTTGGTGTTCGTTCATGCCTCTGGCAGCTCAAGGTTGCCAAGGCTTTCTTGAAGGGGGACAAAGATATTGTCTGCATTGCTGGGACTAGTATGGGTAAAACCCTTGGGTTTTGATTACCTTTGCTATTCCATTTGAATGGCATACAGATCGTGGTGACCTTGTTAAATTTACTTGGAAAGCAAAATCCTGCTTCACTTGCCAGAGCCAGCATTTGGGCTATATCCATAAGCTCAGAAACAGCTACACCATGCAACTTCACTGTAAGTATCCAACTCGGAGTGGTAAAAAGTGAGCTGACATTAAGGTTGAAAGGCAATTGAGACCTTTCAATACCAGGCAATCATTGTGAGCCCTGAGCAATTGATAAAGCCCAATGGTGAGTTCAAAAAGCAGCTCAAAAACTCTCTATCTGTATCATGGATCATCAGTGTCATCATTGATGAAGCACATTGCCTTACTGACTGGGGTGAATTCTGACTGGAGTACAAGGAGCTTCGACATCTGCAATATATTCTACCAAACACCATTCTGATCATGATCATGTCAGCAACACTGACCAAGGACTCATTTTTTAATGCTCAGCAGCTTCTGCACATGCACTCCAACAAAATGGTAACCATTCGTTGAAGCAGCAATCAACTAAATATTAGAATCGGTGTCAAGAAAATCAAGTATGCACTGAGTAGTTACACCAATCTCACATTTTTAATCCCTACTGAATGGAAAGCTGGTGAACCATTACTTCTGAAGTTCTTAATATTGATGATATACAAGATGTGATCAATGCAGCATAATATCTGCATAGTGTCATATCCTGTATTTCGCCCAAGTTCAACTCTGGCCCTCCGGGCCTATCATCAAGAACTCTGCTGCGTTCTTGTGCAGGACTTATCTCCAGACTTCAGACTTGTACTTAGTATTCTCTTTTCGTATGTCTCTTGTTCTCTTATTTAGTACTAGCTCCATTTGTTACTTACCTCTGTACCTGTGTCTCGCTTAGAGCACAGCTCCGGGATACTTACTCCCGATTCCCATTCTCTTACCAATCCCTTACGACTCTGTTACCAATCATTCTCGAACTCTGTATATAAGCCTCTGATTTCACTCCTGTACTCCTTAGTTCAAATATTATCTAGAATAACTCTCCTGACTTCTGCTTGAGTCTTGACGACTTTCCTCTGACACCTCCGCTCGACTTAACGTCTCTATGTCTTAAGTCCTACCTCCGATCTCCGTAAATCCGGGACTGAACTCTTGTAAGGGTGCACCACATATGGTGAAGCCAAGTCCCACTTCCTAAATCACCTCCGGCATTCCGGAGTTGATACCGGAGTTACGGTTCTAATAATATATTCGAACTCACACTTGCAAAGAGTTCCCCATCAATGGCTACGCATACTACTCGTTCCTGCACTCGTGCCCTTATTGGTGCCAACAGCTCTCCTAGATTCAATCCCCTTAATGCTTTCGGGAATAGTTGTCGAGGTCTAGAACTTGTCGACCAGTTCTGAAGCTTCTCTACTCGTCGCACCCCCGCCTCCGCTTCAGCATCACACCCTCTCCCCCTCTCCCCCTCTCCGGGCATGCATATTGAAGTCCTAGAGGACGATGATGAGCAATCACTCCATACACCTCCCAATGAACTAGGGTTTCCGGAAGGCCCTGGAAATGGTCCAGATGGTGATGACCTGGATGAACCAGATGATCCCGACGAGGATTACTTCCCTGACCCCTATGACCCCTACGACCCAGACCCAGACGATGATGAACACATCCCACGAGACACCCTTGCCCAGTTAGCGAATGCCATCCAAGGCCTCGCTTGCTCCACTCATCGTTTTGCCTCCGACTCTACCCCCCACACCAAAGTTCGAGAACCTGACCAGTTTGACGGAATGGAAACCCACAAACTCCGGGTTTTCATGGTGCAGTGCGAGTTAAACTTTCAGGACTACCCCAAGGCCTTTAGCACGGACTGTGCCAAAGTGACATTTCCACAGTCCTACCTGAAAGGCATGGTGCTGAAGTGGTTCAAACCGGACCTCCTCCAAATGGAAGATCCTGATCAACGTCCCCTCTGGATGGATGACTACAAAGAGTTCATCCTTGAACTCCAGGCAAACTTTGGTCTACATGACCCCGTCAAAGATACAGAGCACCAACTCGACCACCTGTCCATGAAGGATGGTCAACACATTAACAAGTATGTGGTCGAGTTTAACAGGATAGCTTCACAAGTCCGAGGTTACAGAAAAGATGCCCTCTGGCACCACTTCTACAACGGTCTGCCAGACTATATCAGGATGAAATCTCCCGCGTTGGGAAACCTCCAACACTCTCCGAACTCCACCACCTTGCTCAGTTGATTGACACGCACTACTAGGAGCACAAGTCCAAAATCAATCATCAAGCAAAGCCATCCAACCAGCCCTCCACATTCAAGCCCTCCGACAAATCGTCCGCCCCTGCACCCTCCTCTGCTCGACCCTCTGGAGACTCCAAAGACACCAAGGAGTATAAGGGCAAAGGAGCCTCTATGTCTGCTTCAAGTTCGAAGCCGGACTTGTCATCAAAATTAGGCAAAGACGGCAAGCTCACTGCTGAAGAATGCAAGCAGCGCTTCGACCTCAAGTTGTGTATGTTCTGCAGTTCTGCAGGACATATGGCCAAGGAATGTCCCAAATCTACCTCTAAGGCGTTCAAGGCCCGCACTGTGACAACTACTCCAGAAACCAAACCGGAGGTCTCCACTTCGGAGACAAAAAAATAGAGTGCGACCTCCGTGACTCTGCACGGTCTGGAGATTGTGTTGAACCCACCTGTGCACCCAAGGAGATCCGTCTCAATGTGTCCGCTCTTTCTGATCCCAAATCACTTATGCCCTCCGTCCCTTTAGTATCCTATGATATACCTCCGTTCCCCGCGCTTGTAGACTCTGGATCCTCCGATTGCTTTATCGATACATCCTTTATTAATAAGAACAATCTTTCCACCTACTCCGTTCCCCCGCTCCAACT
>JBBPRR010000868.1:0-15404 GCA_038093115.1 Hortiboletus flavorubellus | reverse complement strand
AGCCCACTGCAAGGTGTGGTCGTCGGTGAGGCCGAAGCCGAAGCGGAACCTGTATATGGGTTACCGAGTGCGGTGCAAAGCGTGGTGAGGGATGCGTTTCAGGATGGGGTGAGGTGGGGTTTTCTGTCATTGGTGCCGTGGTTGGGGGTTGGGTGTGTAGTGTCGGTGTTTTTGAGTCGGATCGTGGATTCAGATAAGGAGGAGGGTAAGGTGGGGAGTGAGGAGATGGGCGAGGTGGAGCGTGTTGAGATGGAACCCCGGACCAGCGGTGGAGGTGCCGAAGCCGGATCGAAGGTCTCAGCGCGGTGAAATATGGGTATTTATTTTCCTTCGTCACAGCAAGATACAGTGTTGGCGCCAGTGTTTGGATACGGGGCCACCGTTTATTTACGCTCGATGCCTTCCATCCGGTCACGTCGCCGTGTGTTCTAAATATGATGCTCATGATTTATCGAGAGACAATTTGAATGATCAAGTTTAGGATGGACATTGTTTGAGGAATAGTCCGCCCCTCGACGCGGATACTCAATTTACTTACTCAATGATAGGCTCCACTAAACGCAATGTAAGTATCAGATCAAGCACCAGAGTCCAGGAATGCTCGGACGGCGCCGGCACACAATGATGCACACTTCGAATACTAAGCTTACAAGTTGAACGTCCTGAAGAATTACATGACGAAATTGAAAGCGCCGACGATGGTCATACCAGGACACTCCCTTCACGCGCCCAACTTCTCAACGATCTCCGCCGCCTCAACAAACTGGGCCTTCTGCTCCTCAGTCGGAGGCGGGACTCCGTGCCCCGCAGCCGATCCCGACCGATGGAAATCCACAAAGCCGGCCGGTTCTGTCACGTGCACGATGCTGATGTCCCGACCGTAGAGATCCTCTGCGCCGGGGTACTGGGTCGGGAGATCACGCAAGAGATCTTGGAGTCTCGCGAGAGTCTTGATGTGATCCGCCACCTTGAGCTCCTGTGTTTTGGCGGGGCCAAGACGAGGGGTGCCGTGGGCACGGAGCTCGGTGGAGAGGGTGAAGACGTCGCTCTTAGCGGTGCGTGTGATGACGTAGATGGCGTTGGGCGTAGGCGGGGCGAAACCGCCCTTGATACCTGGTGGGAAAGTAGTGAGATGGATCGTGGCAAGAAGATGGGAGGGAGCTTGCCTTTCTGCAGGACGATCTTGAAATTGTCGCTGATGGTAGTGGACATGGTGGTCGATTAGAGAGACGAGTCAGGTGAGGTGTCTGTCCAAGCAGTGCAGCACGATCGCGATATCGTCGCGATATGGAACATTACCTAAACGCAAGGAATCTGTGAAGCTGTTTTCATGTCATACCGACTGACGAAGTGACTCCACCGGCAGATATGACGGCAAAGTTATTCCAAGTGCTCGAGTGGTCTTATACACTACTACTAGTAGCCACCGACTCCCATCGTGTTCGTACAAAGATCTCTCCGAATAAGCCGAGTGTCGTGGAACGTCCTGGAAAGTTACATGACGAAATCGAAGCGCCTCTCACGAGCACCACTTCTCGACGATCGCCACCGCCTCATTGAACAAGACCTTTTGCTCCTCCGTCGGATGCGGAACCTTTGGCGCATTCGGCCCCGACAGATCCAAATCTGCCAAGCGCGTGTAGTCCGTCACTTGCACGATGCTCGTGTCCAGACCATACAGATCCTCTACACCACAGTACTGCGTCGGTAGCTCGGCCATGAGTTGTTGGAATCTGACGATGGAGTCGAGGTGGTCCGCGATATTGTGCTTTCGCATCATGGTGGGTTTGAGATAATACTCCTCGCCTTCAGGGCGGATTTTAGAGGAAACCATAAAGATGTTACTCCTTGTGGCGCGGGTAACGAAGTAGATCGCGCGGGGCTGAGGCGGGGGACAGCCGCCTTCGATGCCTGGAGAAAGGGTGAGCGTGATGGTGCAAAGAGAGGAGAGAGTAGCTGACCTTTCTGCATTATGACATTGAAGGTTTCGGTAACGGTGGACATGGTGGACAGTTGCAGAGACGGGGTGCACAGGATCAGACAATAGAACGTGAAGGCAGTTCAGTACGCGCCACGTCGCTACATCTGGCATATCTGTCGAAGCCTGAGATTACAATAAAGTTCTTCTCTTCTCTTCCGTGGGTATATTTCGTCCATTTTCGTTTTCGACGTGGGACAGTAGGACAAATGAATCCATGTCACGGAGGACTGTCATTACGCTGCAATGTTACATAGCAAATTTGTCTAAAGACCGTGACCCGGCTACAGTTGCTTCGCACACATATGCTCTGACACGATCCTACGAAATCCCGGTAAGAAATCACGACTGCCTTCAATGACAGGGAAAAGAACCAACGACAAACATCCCTTGGGGTGATAACCGTGCTCGACTCACGAGATCCCGTGGAGTAGTGAAGATGTCATCCCGCATTCTCATATGGATACGTGTCGCATGGACAAAACCTTCACCACAGCACTCATGGGCATCACAGCCCACCGCCACAGAAAGTGTATCGGTAGAAGCATGACGCCTGGGAGCAACAGTCTCATAACCTAGCACGGTTAGCAAGTTGCAATCCACACGAGGGCGAAGCCGTCCCCAAGCTCTCGTCCACACGCACAGCTTGGCCTACTAGGCCCGAAATTGGATAGGGACGATTCGGAAAATAAAACGACGTCAGTACAGCATAGAGTCGTACGCGTCGAGTGGCTCGTGGTACGAGGGTCAGTGTATCCCACTGGCAGGGGTCGTGTGTACGAGTAGGCCGGTGCAGCGCAAGAAATGTTGTGTTTTGAAAAAGACGGTTACTGTAAGAGAGAGCTTCCTGGAATCGAGAACTGTATGGCACGGCGATCAACATGGCTGGATCGTCTCGACTTCAATGGCAGTTGAAACACATACAAACAATCGGGTTTTATGGGCCGTTGACCCGAATGTGTCTATCGATACAACCTTGTTTCAGAATATCTCTGGCGCGACTCTCAAGACATGGAATACAGTAGAGTATGCATCACAGCTCTCGACTTGGGCCAAAGATGTTTCTGACATACCCCGCTGGTTCGTGCTCCTCTAAACCTTGTCATTTTAGGTGATATTCCTACCACTCTCCAAGTCGACCCTTGTCCCTTCTGGGAGCCAAATTATGGTTATGGAATCACGTCCTCCCAGTATCGTTTGTACACCATAAAGATCGTTCCTGCCAAAATATCGATTGTAGGGATCGAAATTGGTTGGAAGGTCCCGGAGGTGTACGAACCCGTTGAACAGGATTGGTTTTGGAAGGACCCACCGGCACGCAATCAGTGGCCAGGCATTTCAGTATGCGCCAATTTCCGAAAGCTGTTCTATTCCTACTCACCCAAAGCTTCTTCTTGGCAGGACATTGGTACGGGCACCACCCGAACGACTTGCCCGGTGCTCGCGTCGAGGCATACCACAAATGATCAAAGGAGCCTTTGATTCACACAACGTGCAAACATATGTTGTCTTTACAATGTCCATTAGACGAGTCTGCGCTTGATTATGAGGTTTCCCTCGACAGTGCAACTTATCCAAGGCCATCGCACCCGGACTGCCAGAGCATCCCGCTCGTACGTCATTCGGGTTCTGTCGTCAAGTGTTCTGGACCACATGTGCGAGGATCTGATGTCTTACACACACCCTCCCCAAACAATGGATAGCATATGTACTTGTTATCGTTACACGTAGGAGAGAACAACTGAAGATATACTAGAACTAGGCACCGAGATGGATATACAGGATCCGTTGATCAAACGGCACGTTCACAGATTTCATCGTCTTGTTCAGCGCGAATGCTGCGCGGGTATGATCAAGACGGCCAGACTCGTCCACCATATATTTATAGAAAGTCGACGTGATCTTGTTCGTCTCGCCATCGTCCACTGCCCACATTGTTCCAATCACCGAACGGAACCCAGCAAACTGCATCGCCGACGCGAGATGGATCGCCTCGTCCGGACTCTCCTCGTCTCCGACAGTCGTATGACAGGCAGAGAGATACGCAAACTCTGGATTCTTCAAATCACACCCGATAATGCGTTGGATCGTAAAGTGTCCGTCGCGCAGCGCGAAAGCGGACTCGAACGGCTTTTTCCGATTTGGGAGACCATGACACGCAAGGTGCACCCAATCGTTTTTGCCAAGTTCTTCCACAACCCTAGAAATGCAAGACTCTTCTCCATCTATGCGCGTGAATGTAGCGAGGCCACTGACGCGCAGACCAACGTTGTCCAGTTCCGCACCGACAGAAAGCAGTTCACTTTCGCCAGTGGGCTTGGCTTGACCGATGGCAATGAAACGTTTCCGCTGAGCCGCAGAACCCGACGGGTCGTGCCGTCTAGCACGAATGAGAGCAGTCAGGGTTGGGGTGTACGACGAGATGTAGATATCGGCGAGATTCCGTTGACCCTTCCTATAGGGACCAGCAGTGTGCAAGGGTAACACAGAAAATTCGGCGGTGGGACACCACCAGATGCGTGATCGAGTTGGGTGGATCGTCTGGAGGAAATCGACGATGGGCGAAACAATCTCATCCCAAAGTTCGCGCAAGAACGCTGCGAGCTCTCTCGTCACGTCAAGCCTTTTTGCGCGCACAGTCAGGGAATGGAGCTCCGTTGACAGGTCTCGAACACCCTCCCGTGTGATCTGTAATGGAATACGAACAGGATCGCGATCAAGTAACACGATGAGCGCGTCACAACTATGATTGCTTGCATTGACAATGATGACCGGTCCCCCGCTGGCCGCACGTCGGAGGTCGGAGAAAAGCGAGGGAAGAAGAAAACGAGAGAGACCAGGTAGCTCGCGAACACTGGTTACAACCTTCTCCATGTCGAGGTTGAGATGGCACAAGCGCTCATGCTGATCTGCACCAGGTGAATTGAGGGCATTGCGAATGAGCAAGGCCAGCCGCGTGAACTCGTCTGCCAGTTTCTTTCCTGCCGGGCTAGACATTACGAGACCGTCGAGTGGGGAACGGAGGCGGGTAAGCTGGCTCCAAAAGACACCCCGGCCTTGTTCGAGAAGCTCGACTGCAAGCGCAGGAGCATGATGATGAAGACAGGCCGAGAACGCGTCCACTGCGAGTGACGACGTGAGGTTCTTGAGGAGGACAAGGTGCTGAGGTAATGACGGGAGAGTGGCCAGATGTTGAGTGAGGAATCGAAGAGAAGTTTCATGTGCGAAAAGTATGCTGGAATGCTGGAATTTTTTTGCCATATGAATCCATGCTCTAGCGGCAGAGAGATCGGCAGGAGACACAATTTGGCGCACATCTGCCAGTTGAGCGTAGAGACCGAACACCTCCTCTTCATCCTTCAACTGCCTCAAATATGTGAACCGATCACAGAGGTGGTGTGCAAGGTTGTTCAACGAATCGGATCGAAGAGGGTGCCCTCGTGGACGAAGGTCAAGAGCTTCTCGGCCGAGGATAATGGCCTCGTCGAGGTCATCCGCTACACCTAGCTGTTTGTACCGGGCGGCGAGCCTCAGCGCGAGGTTACTCAATGACATTGAGCGATCAGGGTGCCCTTGCGGGCGAAGGCCGAGCGCTTCTCGGTCGAGGACAACGGCCTCGTTGAGTTCCTCCATTCCCCCGAGCTGTTGGTACCGAGTGAAGAGATCAACTGCAAGGTTGTTCAGCGACATTGACCGATCAGGGTGACCTTGCGGGCGAAGGTCGAGGGCTTCTCGATCGAGGACAGTGGCCTCGTCGAGGTCCTCTATTCCCCCGAGATGCTGGTACCTGGTAGAGAGATCGAGTGCAAGGTTGTTCAAAGACCCTGATCGAGCAGGGTGTCCTTGCGGGCGAAGGACGAGGGCTTCCCGATCGAGGACAATGGCCTCGTCGAGGTCCTCCATTCCTTCGAGCTGCTGATACCGAGTGGAGAGATCAAGTGCAAGGTTGCTCAACGACATTGACCGATCAGGGTGTCCTTGCGGGCGCAGATCAAGGGCTTCTCGATCGAGGATAATGGCCTGGTCGAGGTCCTCCATCCCTCCGCGCTGCTTGAACCGAGTGGAGAGATCAAGTGCGAGGTTGTTCAATGACATTGACCGATCAGGGTGACCTTGCGGGCGAAGGTCAAGGGCCTCTTGATCAAGAACAATGGCCTCGTCGAGGTCCTCCACCCCCCCGAGTTGCTGGTACCGAGTGGAGAGATCGAGTGCAAGGTTGTTCAATGACATCGACCGATCGGGGTGTCCTTGCGAGCGAAGGTTGAGCGCTTCTCGATCGAGGACAATAGCCTCGTCGAGATCCTCCATTGCACCCAGCTGCTGGAACCGAGCGGAGAGGTGATATGCAAGGTTGCTCAAAAACCCTGATCGATCAGGGTGCCCTTGCGAGCGAAGGTCGAGTGCTTCTCGAGCAAGGACAATGGCCTCGTCAAGGTCATCCATCCCCCCGAGCTGCTCGTACCGAGTGGAGAGATCAAGTGCAAGGCCGTTCAAGGATATCGACCGGTCTGGGTGTCCTTGTGGGTGAAGGTCGAGTGCTTCTCGGTCAAGGACAATGGCCTCTTCAAAGTCCTTCGTCGCTCCAAATTGATTGTAACGACCACGGAGATGAAGTGCAAGGGAAGTCAAAGAGACAGATCGCTGGGGGTGGCCGGGTGGGCAAAGTTGCAGTGCATCACGACCAAGGTCGATCGCCTCCTCGATGTAACTCCTTCCCCCTCCTTGCTCAAACTTGGCGACGAGAGACTTTGCTCGTGAATGCAACTGTTCAACTGGTAGGTACGAAGTCATTACGCTGCTCTGCATATCGACAGAAAGGCGCAAGTACCTTCTGCTGAATTCATACCGGTTCACCAAGCTAGATTCTACGCGGTGGTTTGGGAAAATGCCAACGTGGTGTGCGGGCCAGAAAAGGTAACGAGTCGAAGGTCCTATCACGCGCAGACACCGCGTGGACACTATTCAGCGACCGCCGGTTTCACTCATCGCAAGCTACCTGCACCCTCCAACCAACTACTCTTTCGCTCTGTGGGAAATACCCTCTTGCTCGTTCACCGCTCGCGCCCACCACTCCAGGATGAGGGAGAAACGTGATGGAATGTCTTTACGACTCCGAGGTTCTCAGCCCCATGATCGTCATCTTCAGAACACATCCCCCGATGTCGCCAAATCGATTCCAGTCGCATCCTTGGGCGTCAACTGCCAGCACACCCACCACGTCGCCTCTGTGGGCGCACACATATACCTGCCGAGCACACCCCACATTTGCGATCCATTCCGAGTGATGTGGCCATGGCCGCTGATGAAGCGAACGGGTCAAACGTCAGTTGGGGCTCCGGGGAAGCGGATGACTGTTCCGTGGTAGTAGGCGTGAATGGGGAGTCTTGAAATACGATGCAGGTGCGGTACCGCGGACATGTGATATGAACGCACTCGACAAGGATCATTTGCCCCGGGACGCCGTCAGAGGGTGCAAGTGCAACGCGAAAGAAGGCATGGTGATGCTGTTGTTCCATTGGGAGAGGACACTTCTCACCCTCGATCTTTTCTATGAATGAGCAGGGTTGTCGACTCGCTTGACCAGATGCTAAGTTACAACATATGCCAGAGGATAGAAACGTCCGAGTCGCGGCAGTAGACAGCTCCGAAGCGATAATGAGACCCAATGCGAGGCCGACCAAAGGCATGATGGACAGGACGGCAATGGTGAAGCTGAGATAAAGCCTGACGTTCAAGGAAAATATAAACGCTATCCTGAACGAATCAGAGAATGGGGTATGTACCTTTGTCCCATTCGTGTGGGCAAGGTGCAATCTACATCAAAGACCCCTGTCGTCGGGGTAATAACGAACCCACTGTGCGCGATGCCCCATGGATGAAAGAAGCAAGTCGATGCGCCTAACCAGCAACGTTGTGATGGCACGCCAGCGAACATTGAGCTGAAGTGAATGTCGTAGTAGGTGGTGCAGCGCTCACCGTCCAAAGAGGGTTGTTCATGGACTGGTTCGGGTCACATCTAAATGAGTCCCGAGAACGCCAGACCAATCTATTGAGTCAGCCATAATCTGAGGTGAATATTCCGTAATTAGTGCCAAACGTTTCGACGACTTGAAATGTATAGACTTGCCAAAATGTCACTCCCTCCGTCACTTTGAACACTTTGAACACGAAATGTCGAAATAAAGATGCGGGAGGTAGATACCACTGGCCTATAACCTAAATTCAGATATGCGACTTAGAACAGAACCAGAACGAAACACACACACCTACCATGATTAACGTACAAGAACGCGGACAATCCGCCGATCTGAAACAAAAAACCAAAGGAAGCACGCTGTGATTTCGTGACGGAGACTTGTTGACTCACTGCAGAGAAGCAACGTTAGGAATGGCGTCCTGCATCATCTGAGCCAGAGATGAACGCTCACGGCGAGAAGAGGTCTTCGCCGGCATCGGTGTCGCTACTGTGAGGTGGCTTCGGGACGAATGTCTCTCATATGGTGATCGTGTAAGAGCCGAGGACACCTGGCGGACTCGACGCGGGCGATGGTGGAAGAGAAATCATGGGAACCTTTTTTTAACTTCAATGCCGCCTGGGAAAAATATAAGGGCACAGTCCGAAATGGTTGCGCGGTTCAGCTCGCTCCACTCACAGGGACTCGGACTTGGTAAGACTCACCCAGACCCAGGTCATGATATCCTTGACCGGTTCCCCGTCGATGACGTACTCGTTATTGTCATCTTAGTGTCCACTAGGAGACGTCAGTATAATCATCTGGACGAAATCAAAATAAACATACGATCGACAAGAGGTTCACGTCCCCAGAAAGAATGCCGGTCATGTATGGTCTGCGGGTAGAGGTCCCCCGTCATATCTTCCCCAAGGACACATCGGGACACGGATAATATGCATTCTAGATGCGCGAATGGGAGGCAGAATCGTTGGACGTCATCGCAGGCAGGGAACCGCAGGCTGTATCATCTGGAAGGCAAGAAAAAGTATTGTGGATTGAATGTGATGTGGTCCTTACGACCACGTCCGCGGGCTCGCCGTTGGTTGAGACATGAGATAGTCGGGACCGTGGTATACGGTTGGGACGTGATATGGTCGTATGAAAATCTGTTGAACGCGGTGTCAGTGTGTGTAGATATTTGGTGCCAGTGCCAGTCACCAAAGTCGCTCAGTTCTCATACGATGTGCTAGCTCACGGTGTTGGGGCCCATTCACAACGCGACCTGACGACTGATCCGTCCTCGCAACAGTTTGTACTTATTGCGGTTGCATTGACACCGTAGTTGACGTAGTCCAACCCAATCCCAGCGCGTCCCGACACAAAATTAGACCACGGGAGGTTTCTCACAATGTTGCAGGGACCAAGCGCACGCGCCATGCACACGACATTATGCGCGGCTACTATCCGCCCGCCTCATCTGCACTGTCAAGACCCACTTGTATAGAAAATGCCTCTTCGAGAGTGTCGCGGGCATAATTCCGACCCTGACGGCTCAGCGCTCCGTGCCCATCCAACCCATCCCAAGTGGCACCTCGAATAACCATCGCTTTCCCGCAACAGTCTTATCAAGTGACACAACCCAGAAACAGGCGTGCTTGGAGTAGTTCTACCAGCACAGGTGACTCTTCTTCTAATCGATCCTATAACACCGCACAATCCAGTTCACGTACAATGGTCCGTGACTCCGTCTGCCTTGCATGCGAACGCAGTAGATCACTCAATTCGCCCTGTGACCTCACTCAAACATTGCAAGAGAAACCACGGATATATACCGCATCCGTGTGCATCCCTTGAGAAGACTGGGACTTTCGAATTCGTCTTCTGCAACGCCCCGTCATCTCACGCTGCCGCTAGCAACGCTACCTCCCGTCCCAGGAAGCCGAAGTGGGCCCGGAAACCAAATACTGATGCTGCCGTGCAGTGTTCAACACCAGTTCGGGCTCGTACAGGTGGCAAGGCCATAGATTCCCCTGTTCATATCGAAGACATGACACTGGACGGTTCCTTGCATTTTACTTTGCGGCGACTTGGGCTCCGGGGGTGTGTGAACGAGCCATTGTAAAGTTACCGAATGCGATGGGCGTCTGTTCTCGGGCTGCCGGTTTCACAAATACCACGCCCGAACGCTTGGTGTCAAACGCACATGGATAGGCCGACGCAGAGTTACTGGACATGGTTGGCTCCAACAACAATTCCACCCTGGCTGCTTCCATCTCCTGGTCTCCTGGAACACGCATGGACCGTCGGTCGACGCGGAATCAGCGCATGAAACTGGCCTTGACATTAACTACACTGCACCGGTTGCTCCTTACCAGGGGGACGTCCTCTTCGAGCCCGCCGCAAATTTCGGTTGGTCAATGTTTTCCATGCAAGGGTCCACTTCGCCGTCCATTACCAGCATGTACAACCTCGCACCGTACGACCCCGTGCCGTACAATCGTGTTGCAAAGCTGAACACTCCTGTTATGGGAGGTTTCGACTATACTTTGGTCAGGACAACTCGCCCAGTTTCGAGGAATGGAACTTCCGGGGACATTACAATTGTAAACCGCTTGATCTCGTCGTATTACCATATCCTGGCAGTCTTTTGCGATGTCTCTTGTTCCTATCTACTATGTAGTATCTCACGACCACGCGAATAGTACGATTCCTGCCCCAGGTTCGGAAAGAGAAATGATTGCTTGCCCAATGGCGTCAAGACACGGCGCAAAACGAGAATTAGAGAGTAAAACGTAACTAACTGCTCGAGATGGTGAAGAGAGTGAGGCATAACATACCGTAGTAGTACGTCTACATATCTACTGTATATGGACCGTACGGATGCCATCCATCAATTCAGTCAACGACGTCTCCTCGCGAACCCGAACCATGAGCAAACTATCCGTCGCAACACGTCTGTATTGTACACGCGACAGCGGGGCAAGCAACAGTGCCCCAAACGGCTGCCTGAGCCGGACGATGAGCCGCAGGGCGCATGTGGTATCATCGAACAGAGCAGCGCCACACGAGAAATCCTGGTCGAGGAGCCGACTGATCCACGGATGTATGAGAAGTAAACCCCGCATCCCCGATAAATCATCCGAGGTCTTGATCTCGACATCTCCGAGCATGGGTGATGTCCCACGAAACACAGGGGGGTCAGCATCGGAATCAGATTCCGACTCGGAGGCAGGGACAAGGTCAGCGAGGGGGAATACAATCCCAGGAAGTCTGAGCCGACCAGCATCGAGCGAGAGTGCAGGGAGATCGTTGAGCCGTCCGTACAGAGCTGCAGCCACGGAAAGGTCAGGCGATGAGCGCAACGCCGTGACCATGCCATCCATCTCAGCTGCCTCCATTGGTCGTGGAACATGCGGTGGCGCGATTTCATTGTAGACAGTCAGATCCGCAGGGAGGTAGGTGTGATGACTACCAGAGCTGCTCCCAGTCCAAGCGAGAAGCGTCACATCATCCGAACGCGTCAGGATATACTCCAGGAGGCGGCCGACTGCCTGATTGCCCTCGCCATATATGACCGGAATTGGTACTTTGAAGATGCCAAACAACGAGTACGCAATGTCTTCTTCGCGTGTCGTCCGACGCCTGGAAGCTAAGAATAGCTTCTCGCGCACCCTCTCTAAGCCTGGTTGAAGGGTGGCCAACTGCTGCGTGGCAAAGTTCATTGCCCGCTCCATCTCCGAGAGAATGATAGGTGATTCCTTGTGGTTGAACATGTCCAATCCAAGGTATGGCTTCCAATCCTCGGTGTAGAATTGGACAACCTTGGAAGCAATGTATTCTTGGTATGTCCACCCACGAGTGTTCCAGATACTCCTCCAGAGACAACCAATCTCCTGGGACTCCGACAAGACTCCAAGAAGGTGGACGATCGTGAGGGACGAACCATGATACCACCTGAACATGGCAACCACGGATTCTTGCTGTACCACCTTATCTTGCTGGTTCACGCAGCAAGTGTCACTCCATGCCCAATGGAAGTGAAGAGAGCGTACGAGTTCGCAGAACATTTGTACCTTGCTGTTTCCAGGAGATTCTGGTAGCTCATAGATGGAAATATTCTCGACCATCTGGAATGTCGGTTCATGAGGTTGCCACCTATGCGACAGCATCACATATCGGTAAAACTCCCCGACTTCTTTCCGAATACGTGCACAGTCGACCTGGGTAGTCATCGAAGACCTCAGCTCGTCATAGATCGGGAGTTCCTCGAAAGCTGCTGCTTGTTGGGTTTTGTCGTAGAGACGACCAGTAGTGGTGTCAATGAGAACACGTGGCATATGGCGGATAGTCTCCTCGACCACCTCTTGAATCGTAGCAGCTGCATCAACGTACTGGTTACGAAGTTCTGTCCACACCCAATCAAAACTGTCTGTTGCGTACAATATTGACAGAATGACTTACGGCGAATGCGTGGATCAGGAGATTGCTCCAGCTTTGAGAGCATTACCCAGAATGCCTCCAAAGCTTCGCCGTGACGCCCCATGCCGTGTAATGCAGCATGCCTCCTTTCATACCCTCTATAGGATGATGGGTCGAGCTCGATGTCCTGATAGTACTACTGGATCAGCGGGGTCCATTTGATGTGACGCTCCATACCTCCGTACTCTGCTTGAGGAGAATATCGTTGTTCGTCGGGTTGAGCGACAGTGCATTGGAGTAGTATTCAATGGCTTCACCATGCTTCTTAGAGTCCCTCGCGATGTCACCTAGCTTCTCTAGCTTCTTGACACAACGTGCTCGAAAATCTGATGTTTTAAATTAGTCCCGATTACGTCACGGCTGCAACTACCCACTGAGTTCCCATTCCACTCGCTCATCGTGCATACCTGCATCCTCTGGTAGCCCACTCTGTATTTGTCGGAAACACTCGACTGCCTCCGTGAAGCGACCATCCCGTTCTAGAACGTCGCAAATGACGCGGTAAACGACAAACCTCGGAACTTTGAACTGAACTGAAAGAGTTAGTATTCATCTTCGAACCATCACGGAGTACATACCTTGGTTGCGGCACGCGATGCTTCGTTCGCTGAGCCACGAACCAACATTATGCTCGCCCACTTGGTTAGTAGAGCGTTCGGGACCAAGGGACCAAGGGACAACGTAGTAGAGTAAGCTGCAACCGCCTCGTCCGATTTACCGGCGTTCGATGCCTCGTCTCCGACTCTCTCCAGCGCTGTGATACATCGGGGCATAAAATCTGATGGCAGCAATTAGATACTCTATCCTAATGCACGAAGCCAAAACTCACCGGCAAGCCAGTCGATGAGTAATTTGTTCGCTCTCACACCCTCGTTTACGGTATTCGCGAACTCGAGAAGACATTCCGCAGCACCCTGTATGCGACCTTGTGCATACAGGGATTCGCATTGATACTTCTGCTCGTGTGCAAGGTTGATCCGTTGAGCGTCGGCAAGTTGGATGCGGAGTCCTTCGTTGGCCTGTTCGAGATGCGTGATTCTGCCGCCTGGTGGACAGGGAGGTCAGTGAAACATAGGTCTCGGTGGATATGGACGCACTGAGGTAATCTTTTTCCTGATTAGCTGCGCGTTGAGATTCGGCGAGCCTGTTGCGGAGTTCTTGGACTATTTCGCTATCTAGTAGACGTGAATCAAGGAAACGTGCACCGAGGCAGCGGGGAACATACTCGACCTCTCTTCCTGAACGCGCAGGGACTGGATAAAATTATCCCTCTCCCGATGGGCTTTTAGTTGACATTCGGCGAGCTGATTGCGCGGGTCCTGGATGGTTCGCTCGGAATTCGTTGTTCTTTCCTCTGATGGAAATGGGTATCAGAAACCGGTATCATGGTGCAAATACATACTCTGACTGTCATCAACTTTTTCAACCTCTGAGTGCTGGATTTCCTGTGTGCGGGGGGTCCACAAATGGCAAATAGGGCGGTTTGCTATTGCCAGTCTTTTTATGCAGGTACACTTACATTGTCAAAGTAGTGAGAGGGAAGGATGCCACAAAGTGCCCGAAGGGTGATTCTGTTTTGTCCGCTGGCTACAAGGTCGTAGTTTGATGACAGAATCACGGACCAGATGCGATGAGGGTACTTGATGACAGCCCCGATTTGCTTTTGGCTCGTCGTGTCCCAAAATGACACCGACGAAGCAGCGGAGGCTGCGATGGATGTGCCATTGCCTACCAGGGCGATGCATCTGGGATTATTGCTACTGTGAATGCGCCACTGAGCGAGCGTGGTGTTTGCGGATGCGTCGACATGGTGTATGTCGCCGTCGCCTGATAGGGCGAAGAGCCGTTTGTCGCTGGCCCAGGCGAGGGACTGGTTCAACGCCGAGTTGACTTTGATTCGGAGGTCGATGAGGAGCCTGCCATCCTGACTGTCATAGACCCGAACGAAGTCGCGATCACATGTGGCAGTGGCGATCAGGTGTCCGTCGGGCGAAAACTTGGCTGCCACCACCCAAAAAACGTGTTCCATGCTGAGGAGTTGCTCGCCAGTCGACAGCGCCCAGACGCAAGCAGTGCGGTCGTTTGATCCAGTCGCAATTCTCGTCGCGTCTGGCGAGACGTCGACTGCACGCACCCGATCGCTGTGTGCTTTGAACTCGGCCACTTTCGAGTGACTCGATGCATCCCACACCGTCACCAAACCGTCCTCCGTTCCGCTGACGATCACCTTTCCATCTCGCGACACTGCAATGCTGAAGACAGCATTCCCCGCATCCATGGCTGTCCCTGCTTCCTTGCCATCCTCAATGCGCCAACGTCGAATCTTCCCTTCTTTGTCGCCGCTCACAACGTGCTTCCCATCAGCGAGGACCGCGACTGAAAGTATGTGGTGTCGACCATCGATGACGATCGGCTCTGCTTCCTTTCGGTGAATGGTACTGGAAGAGGGATCGTTTTCACTCGCGTCTTGTGTTCTCGTCAGCATCGTCCTTTCAATCGTTCCACTTGCGCTCTGACCATTCTTTGACTTCTGGCCTGTGTTGGAAGACATACCTGGCCAGGTATCAGATTGGTGGAACGAGGGATGGTGGTCGTTTATCTCCTGTTGGTGTCCCGGGCGCTTGCCCCGGCCGAAAGGCACCTTTACCCACCCCTGATGATTATTCAAAAAACGAAGACTGTGACATTCAATCAAACACAAAAAGAAACCAGACATCTGATAACCGTCCGAAAGATCGTTACATACTCTCCACGCATCTACTCGCATTCTCTCCCTCTCTCATTCTCATTCTCTCTCGTGCTGCTCCAACTCGCCTCGTTCATGGTATGCGCCGCACCACTACTCGGCGGAGGTACTCCATATGCGGTACAGGCGGCCCTTGTCGTGGGGGGCGAGTATCCACCCCCACCGAGCCGACTTGGCTCGTGTGCGAAATGCCTGCGGCGGCGGGTATGTAGGAGGGTGCATGATCGTCCAAAACAAGCGCACTGTA
>JBBPRR010000867.1:0-15412 GCA_038093115.1 Hortiboletus flavorubellus | reverse complement strand
GAGGTCACATGATCACTTCGTCTCACTGGCACTTAGCTAAGTAATCAGATAAATAAAAAGGAATCAAAGAAATAGTGTGCTATGTACATATTTGCAAGTGTAAGGGTATGACTAGAGAGATTAATGATTATCTCAATAACCAGTAGGTGGAAAAATCTGGAAAAATAGGGGTATATAGCTCATGATAGGGGCTATCATTCCCTATGGTATCAAAGGGTATTGTCCACAGGGAGCTGTGGAATTCTGTTTCTCGGGTGACTGTTTTGCTATGTGCGTGCATGGAACTAGTTTCGTGCAGGTCAGCGACTTGGTTGTGGGTGGCTCGTTGGCCGACTCCTGAACCGGGTCAGGTGCTGCTGATTCAACCACCAGCTCTGCCACGGGGACCTGCTCTGACTCACCAGTGCCTGCCACCTTTGCCGCTCGAGCAAGAGCTGCCTTTGCAGCTCATGCTGCCGTCTCCACACGCTCCTCCTCTTGATGTTTCCGGATCGTTGCCGCGTCCAGCCACTAATGCAAAAGAGCGTTCGCCTCTTGCATGTGGATGAGGAGATCTGCCTCGAGGGCAGTGTCAACACTGTGTTCCTGGGCACGTTGGAATGAAATATGAACTTGATTTTGTAACCATCATCAGTATTCGGGTGCTGCCACTGAAACTGGCTTACCAAAAGCTTTTGCCACCTTGCGCACCACATCTCCTGGTCTTCCGCCAAGTCGTCCTGATCATCAGGGACCGACCGCGATATGCCATCTAGTTGGATCTTCAATTCCATGACTTCCTTGACAGCGTCCAGTTTGGCAGGGTCGGCCGAAGGGGCCTTGCTGAGTGCGAGGATGTCTTCGAATGGAGTGAGAGACATGGATTGAGATAAGGAAAAGAAGCAGGGATGGAATATGAGGGGGGAATGGGTTGGTGAATGGCCACGTTTTATACAAACTGGTGCTATTGTACACAGTTTTCAAACTCAGTAGTCAACAAGGTCACATGACTGACTGGGGACAGTCAGAATCAAAGTACCCTGGGAATGTAGGAGCTGGAGGCTTTCTATGTTCATATACAGAGTTTTTCCTCTTTTCCAGCACCCTCTAAATCATCCAGCGCATCAGGCAGTATTCCCGTCCTACCTCGTGTCCATCTGAGTGGACCCGACCTTCATAAGTACGTTTCTGCCTTCCATTCCGTTGTTCCTAATCGTCCGTCCCAACCTGGGCACAGCCAGTCAATAACTAACACAACGTAACTAGTTCTATTCATTTTCATATGACATTCCTACTTCATTCTGTTTCCTTATTTGTACACCCGATCACTGGCAGCATTTACTTCCGCCCAAATTGTTCTAAACCATTTTTACTTCATTCCATTGAAGGATCACTGTATGTGACTACAGGGCAATTCATACCTTTCCGCATGGTTTCTTGTCTTTTTCTATGCAACATTGTTACCCATGACAGTGAAGATTATTTTCTTCACAGCCTTTGATCATGCCTTTTGTAGTTACCTTATATGTACTAAGTCTTGGGTGTTGCCCGGACTATAAAATCTATACCCTTTGTGGGAATGCAGCACCTTCTTTCCAGCTTAATTTTACGCTTCTAAGTCCTTTCCCCAACCTCGTCTAAAACCTTGTCACCTTTCCCTAACCTCATCTAAAACCTCATCACCTTTTCTGCTCGTATCTGGTCCTCGTCCTTGACCGGAAACCCACTTTGTCTGTCCGGATCTCCACATTTCAACTGGGTTTATCCGGATTTATTGCTTCGCCTGCAGGAAAGTCTTTGCACACCCTTCTCAATACTAACCTACCTCAGGTCCCTTGGGATGAGTATCAGCTTGCACCCACCCTGTGTCCTTGCTAGTTTTTCCTAGCTTCCTTTAGGGTTTGACACACCCTGCACTGACTGACTGTTTTACATTGATGTCCCACCAGAACGACGAGCTGATGACATCCATGTGGTTCCCGACAGTATAAAGACCCATTTAGAAGGAAGAAGCGGATGGCGGCATTGACGAAGGAGGTGAACTCCATATCTATAAGGTCAAAGGGGTGAACGTGGGAATCAAGAAAATTGTGAATTCAGTCGATCCAGGCATCCTTAGCAACTGCCTTTGGAAAACGCAGTAGCTCCAGGTTGCTCTTATTGGGCTCGGGTGAGGAGAAAAAGATGGAAACACAGTGGGTATGGGGGACGCGGTTAGAGTACCTGGAGATGTTAGTGGACCTGCTGGGCAGGCACAAGCAGTCGTTGAGTAGGGAAACAGAAAAAGAATAGGCACTGTTGAGTCAATCCTTGAAATTATTCATCTCAGGGAGGTCATTCTTGGATGGTGGTCAGTGAGAGAGTCCATCTGCTCTAGTGTGATGGGTAGCAGGGATGTGAACAAGATGGAAGTTGGATAACAAAATACCCGTGATCCATCAATTGATGGTTGTGTTTGGCTGGAGGTCAGGATTGTTGATCATCCCCTTTACATACTTGGCATGCATTTTCACTCTTAGATTAGCAACCCTGATGATAAAAATCCGCACAGTCCAGAGAGCCCGGAACAATCTGTAGAGCTCAAGCTTGGCTTGGGAATCCCAGCTCTCGACATCCATCAGGGTTAATGATCCAAAGCAATTTGGCTATTGTTTCCCATCGTCTCCCTCCTGTGACAAAATATACCTGACTGCAATCAGGGAGGTATTGACAGTCAGAATCACTTTCAATCCAGATTCATAGTCCAAACGTCGCAGTGCAGGGGTGAGCCAGATTGCATCCTTTAGACGCTGCATTGTAACTCTGTATGGTTCCTCCCAAGCAAACGGAATCCCTTTCCAGGTCAAATTGACCAACGGCCAAGCGATGGATGCAAAGTCCTTGATGAAAATGTGAAGAACTTCACACACACCCAGGAATCTGCATACTTGGGTGATGTTCTGGCATTCTGGCCAGTCGTGGATTTTCTCCACCTTCTTGTCATCGGGGATATGACTGTTAAAAGTGCACTTGTGGCCGACAATAGTAGCATCTGGTGTGGTGAGAACGAACTTCTTGGCAGACACGGTGACATTAACAAGTTTCAACCACTGAAGTATTTGGTAAACATTCTGTAGGTGCTCCCATATGAAGTGGTGGATCCCTGGGTTTTCTGAGATGGTCTCATAAGTACCATCTGGATGCTGGTATCGACTCACCACCCCTTTTACCAGGAGATCATCAATGAATGGATAGGTGAATTGTGAAATCTCATCTTGGAGGATGAATGAGATGTCAGCCTGGTATATCTGCATGGCATTGGTGTATTTCATTGGAACAGTGGTAAAATGGTGGGGACCCATGGGACTGCTGAAGGTCATCAAATCCCAGGAGTTTTGGTGAAGGGGTTGCTGATCGTATCCAGCAAAAAGGTCTATCATCCCATATACCACACAACCAGCAAACAACTCTGCAAAGTGTTCAACAAATGGGGGGTAGAGGAGTTGTGGATTGTGATGGCATTGAGGGGCTGTAGGTCGTGGATGAGGCAAAGGGATTCACCGTCCCCTTTGAGAACGCAAAACCATTAGGAATGGTACACAGATGTGGATGGTTCGTAGACCCTGGAAGTAATCTGGTCTTTGATGATCTTTACTGTTTCGGTCCACATAACAGGGGGAATGGGAATATTGTGTAGTACCCAGGGAGTGTGGGACACTGTTGGAATCTTCACAGGCAGAAAGTATCTCGGATCTATTTGACCCTGCTCTAGTAGCATGCAGGCAAAAGCCATCTCCTGCTCATGCACAATCCAATGCATGAGCTTAAGTTCTTCTCGCCAGAGCCAGTTTGCAGGATTTAGATTGAGGGTGTCAGCTCTTTCCTGGGTAAAACAACTTCTGGAAATAAAGTCTGGTGGATGTGTAGGTAATGATATCATCCCAGCGAGTGGATTGTCCAGTAATGATTGTGTGACTTGGAACTCCTCATCCACAGGAGTGAGCACTGATCGGACCTTCTTCGTCACTAGCTTGTATGCCAGCACATGGGAATCGGTATCATAGGAATAAACAGAAGAAAAAGTATTTGCAGTGTCCGGATTCAAAACAGTTTGAGTAGAGGAAAGAAAAGCATAGTCTGATGAAGGTGCAATTGGTTCAATAGACAATGGTGGTAAATGCATATATAAAGAGGATGAAAAGGACAATGATATGAAATGTTCATTGGAAATGGACAGAAATAGATCAGGAATGGAAGAAACGGCAAGGCAATTGTAATCTCCCCTGATAGTAGTCAGATCCTCAAAGCCTAAAAACCCATTTCCAGGACGGATTGGTGGTTATTACATTGCTTATTTTTGCAGCAATGCAGGCAGCCTTCCGTCCATGATCAGGTAATTGTTTCCTGAACTCTGGGGATACTCAGAACAAGTCTTTTACCAGCACTGGAATGGAAGTGTCCAGTACCTGATCCAATACTTGTCACGGAGCCCCCTTGTCCTCAAGTTGAAACAAGTATTTGAACTGTGTGGAGGGGGGAAACGGTTGGTTAGTATTTGGTATGCGGGGGAGAGTGTTACTCTGATCTCCTGGTTGAGTAATGGTGGATCCAGGTTGTGCCGATGATGATGGGGTGGTGGTTGTGTTGCATTGTTCGATAGGTGGGGCTGATATCAATAGCTTGGGATGAGATGAGGATGGGGTTGCCTGGGTGGTCTTCTGAAGTTCTGGAGAGAGAAGCTCCTCTGACACAGTTGCACCTCTCAGATCTGGTTGTTTCTGAGGTGGCATGTGCACTCCATCAAACTGAACATGTTTTCCCTTGTCCTTGGCCACTCTATCTGCCTGGAAGCTGGCCCAAGCATGGGCGAAGTAAGGTTTGAATTCATCATCAGTATTCTTGGGATCGCTTTCCTCTTCCTTAATCAAAATAAACATAGACAGGTCGATGTCCAGTACCATGGATGTTTCCGGGTACAAGGCAGAAAGAATGCCAGCTGTGATATGCAGTGGTGGATTTTTGGCAAATAAAGTAGAAGCGGTGGCGGAGGTGAATGGCTGTCCACCCTGACCAATACCCATTGTGTAGTCCACAGCGTTTTTGAGGCACCTGCCTCCAGTAACTCGCAGAATCTCCGATTCATCCAGCATATATATAGAGTCAGCTGTCCTGTCCACAGACTACTTTCCCTGTGTTCAAGTCCTCCATACAGACTGTGCATATATGGGTGAAGTGCCCAGCTCCTGTGCAGAACTTGCAGAGTGGTGGTGGCCGGGTCGCCTGCATGGCTTCAACCCTGATCCTGGTTGCCAGGTTGAAGGTTGGGTTTGTGGGAGTGGCATATGAAGGTAGGCGAGGTGGTGCGTAGGCAGGTTGCTGTTGGCGAGGGGCAGTGAAGGGAGGTTGGGCAACAAAGCCAGGCTGAGCGGCTATGGCAGGAGGGAGCAATGAGCGAAAAGCCAATCCTGTTAGGAGGAATTCGGTGATGGTGATGATGTCACTCATTGGGTAGGGGTCATCCAGGTGGACATCCTGTTTCGTGATTAGTAAACATTCCTGTACTTGTTGTTGCAGCACGGATGGGAATCCATTAAGGTAGAGCATATCTTGCTCCACCTCAGCTAGCTTCTGGTTAGCAATTAGCAACATGGGGATTTTCTGAAACACCCAGGTATACTCTCTGAGTTCGTTCCTGTTTCACATCTGCTTTGCCTGGTAGTCCTGTATGAGGTACTGAATGTCAGCTCAACAATATCAGTTTGTACCTTCGCATCCCAGGTACATTCTTTACAGCTACAACGAACACATCCCAATCTGCAGGAGCAGCTGTTGCTTTCAGAAGGGTCTGCCACAACTCTGCCTCATCCAGCACAGCATACTGAAGAACCACTTTTATTTTTCTTGCTGCATCAAGGGCAGTAGCATTGCCAAGGTACTTGATGTCTTTCAAGTATTGAGGAAGCTCAGAGGGGGACTTCCCATCAAATTTCGGGGCATTAGAGGTTCCATGAAGCGGCATTTGGATTGGCTGTGCCATTGGTAATGGTGGGTTCTGTCGAGGGTTAGCAGGTGGTATAACTGAGTTAGGATCAGGTAAGGCCAGGAAGAGTGGTAAAATGGGAGATAAAACTAAGGAGGAAGATAAGGATGAAGTATGTAGTGAGAAAAGCTGTTCTGAATGGGATTTAGAAGGATGGGTGCTAAAGTTGAAGAGAAATGATAGAGAAGGAGATGGGGTCGGGTTAAGTAATGGAGACAAAAGCAGGGATGACTCGGAAGTGGAGAGAGATGTTAACGGACAAAGGAGAACTGAAGGGTATAATCGGTACTGGATGGAGAAAGGAGTTTGCTGTGGGTTGAGTGGATGAAAGCACCCAGGATAAATGGTGAGTCAGAAAGTGGGGAGACAGGAGAGTGAAACTGGTTGTGTTGAGCTCTTTCCAGGGTAACCAGGATAAGAAGCTCAGTTTCTGTGAAAGGTTCGAGGTGGCAGAAATCAGCTAGGAGATCTTCGATCTCTAATCGCTCTGAAGTGGGTCTATGTGACCTTCTTATCAACCTGTCAAAACCCCTCATAGTGGGCTCCAGTTGTAAAACACATGGTCAGTGTAGGGTGTGTCAAACCCTAAGGGAGGCTAGGGAAAAAAACTAGCAAAGACATGGGATGGTGCGAAATAAGACTCGTCCCAAGGGGCTTGAGGTAGGTTAGTAGTGAGAAGGGTATGCAAAGACTTTCCCATGGGCAAAACAGTCGATCCGAATGAACCTGGCCAAAATACAAAGATCCAAGTAGATGAAGTAGTTTTCCAGTCAAGGATGAGGACTAGATATGAGCAGGAAAGGTGACAAAGTTTTGGATGAGGTGGGGGAAAAAGTTAGAATCATAAGATCCAGCCGGAAGGAAGGTGCCACATTCCCACAAAGGATACAGATTTTATAGTCCAGGCAATATCCAAGACTTAGTACATATAAGGTAACTACAGAAGGCATGATCAGGGGCTGTGAAGAAAATAATATTTGCTATCATGGGTAACAATGTCGCATAGAAAGAAACAAGAAACCATGCACAAAGGTATAAATCACCCTGTAGTTATGTACCCTTCAATGGAACAAAGTAAAAAATGATCTAGAACAGTCCAGATGGAAGTAAGTGCTGCCAGTGATCGGATGTACAAATAAGGAAACAGAATGAAGTAGAAATGACATACAAAAATGAATAGTACTAGTTATGTCATGTTAGTCATCGACTGACTGTGCCTGAGTTGGGATGGATGATTGGGTACAATGGAATTGAAAGGCAGAAATGTACTTATGAAGGTTGGGTCCACTTGGATGGACACAGGGTAGGACAGGAATATTGCTGGACACATTGGGCAATCTAGAGGGTCCTGAAAAGGGGGAAAAACTCTGTATATGGATGTAGAGAGCCTCCAGCTCCTACAATGGAATTCTCAGAAATGCTGCTTGCAGCACATGCAAGATAAGAGCATGTGCAATAATCACAGACGACATCTGATACTAATGCGCCAGCAGCTCTGTCTCAGTCAGGTAGACTGTGTAGCCAGGGAAGATAAGCTAGTGGTTCATAGCAAACTTATGCAACACATTGGTTCCCAGGGAATGAGCTTGGACAAGTCTAATCTTGATGAACCACACTGACCCAAGGTGTATTAAAGGATTACTCTAGCATGGCATGGTTGGGAGTTAGGTGACTTGCTGCACCCGATCGACCATGCAGTTCTTTTAAATCAGAGACCTTGTGTGGGTCACCAAGCACTTTGAGGACAGGAGCCTTGTTGGTGTAAACACACTGCGATCATCAATCAAGATTCTGTTGTACCACCTGGACTTCCTTCCAACTGTTATCATGAGGAATGATTAGCCACATTGTTACCAAGAGAAAGGGGGATGCTACAGATGCGAGCAAACAAAAGATATAACTGTTACAGTTTTTCTTCTTTTCCATTGCCTTCTTCTTTTCTGCTTCCCATGACGAATACATCTTTTCCTAGGTTACTTTTGGATGGTATGGGGTTGCGGTTTACTCCTTGTTTCTATGACCAACTCTATGTTTGTCCTCCTTTGATTCTTTTCATTAGTTTCTTTTGGGTTCTTCGGACAGCAACCTCCTTGGCCGATTCTCTTGTATCGGCCTCATAGTTCTTATCTCTCCCCTTGTTGCTATGGATGATGTGTCGCCTTACATCATCATTCTTCTACCTTCCTCCTTGTTCTTTGATAAAGCGTCCCTTAGTACTTATAACTGACCACATGTACTTGTAGTTCTTTACACTCATTCTATGCAATCATAGCGTACTCTTGTGTCCTCTTGTCCGATTAACAGAGACCTTCATCCTCAGTATCCTTCATCCTTCGAGTCCTTGTTAGTCAACTCTTTGACCTTTGTTTTCGTATCTCACTCAGATGCAGAGTCTCTTTGTGAGTACCTCCTGAGGAGTATGAATCCCTCGAGTTTCTCTTTGTGTACGCTTTGCATAACAAAAGAACGAGTGTATCCTTTCATCCCTCCTCTTTAGGAGCGGGACACCCCCCCTTAGCAAAATTTCCCACCACTTAGATCGAGCCCTTCGCCAACACTACAGGCTTCCACCTGATGACCATACTTCTGACATTGAAATCGACTCACAGCCCACAGTAAACCCAGGATCCAGTACTCCTCAGCAACACAGACCCCTCTGAACCCTTGCCAATCCCTTGACTAGTGAAACCACCCCAGCTCCCATGTCTCATGCTCCCACTGAACTAAAAGTGGCCCTCCCCGCTGACTTTTCTGGCGAACCAGCCGACACCACATGATGGATCAAAGCCATGCGTGCATACTTTGCTATCAACAAAGATCTTTATACCCTCAACTTTCAAAGGATCATGACCACATTGAACAAGATGAGCCAAGGACATGGTGTTTTCTTCTCCGAAATGTGGTATGACAAGATGTCTGATGTCACTGCTGACCCTGCAGATTTAACCTTCAATAATTCACTGCAAACTTTGAGTCCACCTTCTTTCTCTTTGACATCAAAGCCATCACTCGCCACGAACTTTCTAAACTCTCTCAGAAGTCTTTCTGTCACCCCAATGGAGTCATCAATGATGGCTTCCAAAAGTACATCACTGATGTCCAGAACCTCTCCTCTCATGCTGGGATTACCGACGACGTCACCCTCATTGACCAATTCTCTCTAGGACTGGACCAACAACTCACTACCATGATCCTGTCCATGGCAACCATTTCCTCCACCATTAAGGAATGGATCGAGAAAGCTAAGACATTTCATGCGCATAAAATGCGAATCCTTGCCCTGAAAGGTGGCAAATCCTTTACTCCCATGTGCCCTTCACCTTCTACCCGAGACCCCAATACCATGGACATCGATGCCGTCTCACTTTCCAAACTTAGCCCCAGGAATGAGCCAAATGCATCCGAGAGGAAAGATGCTTCCAATGTTACAACACTGAACATAATGTCTTCCAGTGCAACAAACCTAGGAACTTTACCCCACAATCCCCTTGTCCCCAAACCATCTGAACTACCAAAACCATGCCCTCTACCTCATCTCCCCCTCCTATTGACACCCCCTCTGCTCTCTCCGTGTTTGTTAATTCACTCAAGACTAAGGGAAAGGATGAGAGTGAAATCCTTCAAGTCCTCCAAATGTGTTACGATGAATCCGAAACCAAAAAGGAGGAAGTCTCTGTTATCAACGTAGAACAGGATTTTTAAACCAGGAAGCTGTCTCGACATCTTCTTCCCATCTCATCTGTCATGTAATTGTAGCTCCTCGAAATGAACGTACTCTTCGATTCCCTGTGAAGTTATAAGTCCGAAAACAAATTGTCGTCACTACTGCTCTCATCAACTCTGAAGCCACCAGAAATTTCATCAACCTTGGACTCCTCTCCCATATAAATTACCCCATGTAATGCCTTCCTGAACCTCTGGAAGCCTATAATGTTGATGGTACCCTAAACAAGAAAGGCACTATTTTGTGGCAAGCTCGACCTTTGATTCACATTGGAAAACGCCCAGAACCCATCAAGTTAATGGTCATCTCCCTTGGTTGGAAACAGATTATACTTGGCATGTCTTGGCTACACTCTCGAAATCTCCAAATCGATTGGTCTACTCACACTATTTCCCTATTGAATAGTGTCCCTTCCTCTCCCTCCACCAAGGAACTCCCTTGACGATATCTTCTTCGACTTCTCAATCTAGATGTTGACTATGAAATCTCCACCCTCTTTACAGAGAGACATCCCAATGGGGTTGATGCATCTCCTAGTGAATACCTCCCCCAGAAGGGTGAAACCATCAACAAGGTAACACTATCCACCCAACTGGCCCGAGAGAACAAACCAGCCGAAATATCTCTTTCCTCTTGGTGCCATGACTTCAAAGATGTCTTCTCTGAGAAGACTTATGACCAACTTCCTCCTCATTGTCCCTTTGATCACACCATCAACTTGAAACCCTCCTTTGTCCCAAAGATTGCCAAGGTATACCCATTGAACCCCAAAGAACAGGAAGCCTGTTGATTCTTCATTGATGAACACTTTAAAACTGGTCATCCATACAAAAGTTCAGTCCCAGATTTACAGAGATTGGAGGTAGGACTTAAATACGTCAAGTTGAGCGGAGGTGTCAGAGGAGAGTCATCGAGACTCAAGCGGAAGTCAAGAGAGTTATTCTAGATAATATTCGAACTAAGGAGTACAGGAGTGAAATCGGAGGCTTATATACGGAGTTCGAGAATGATTAGTAACGGAGTTGTAAGGGATTGGTAAGAGAACGGGAATCAGGAGTAAGTATCCCGGAGCTGCACTCCGGGTAAGAAGAACCTGGAGCTGTGCTCTAAGCGAGACACAGGTACAGAGGTAAGTAACAAATGGAGCTAGTACTAAATAAGAGAACAAGAGACATACGAAAAGAGAATACTAAGTACAAGTCCGGAGTCCGGAGATAAGTCCTGCGCAAGAACGCAGCGGAGTTCTTGATGATAGGCCTGGAGGGCCGCAGTTGAACTTGGACGAAATACGGGATATGACAGCCCCTGCTGATGCTCTCTCTCGCTGTGATCATCTTGACACCACTTTGGACAATGCTGATACTCCTATTCTTCCTCATCCTGCAGTTCTTAATGCTTTAGATGTTTCTTTTGCAACCTACATACGAAATTCTTCTTCCTCTGACCCTCTTGTTCTCCACACACTTGCCAATCTTGCTGATGGATCTTCTCTGTTTCCTTGCTCCTTTCTTTCTGACTGGACTTTCAATAATGGCCATCTCTTTTTCAAAGGTCGTATGTATGTTTCTCCAGCCTCTCGCTCTTCTCTCCTCCATTCAATTCATTCTTCCCCTCTTATCGATCATTTGGGCCATTTTCATACAAAGGCTATTCTTGAACGTGACTTTTGGTGGCCTGGTCTTTCTACTTTTGTTTCTCATTTTGTTGCTGGTTGTTCCATTTGTCAACAGAACAAGACACTTACGCACCCGACCACACCGCCCCTCCTCCCTATTCCTTCCTCTTCTCACCTGCCCTTTCATCAACTCTTTGTTGATTTCATCACGGATCTTCCACTCTCTCATGGCCATGATTCTTTGATGGTTGTGATCGACCACAGCCTTATGAAGGGGGTAATTCTTGCCCCTTGTGCCAAGACTATCGATGCAAAGGGAGTAGCCCAACTTTTTTTTGACTTTGTGTTCAAACGATTTGGTCTTCACGACTCTGTTATCTCTGATAGAGGTCCTCAGTTTGCCTCTGCCTTTGCCAGAGAACTTGCTTGCCTCCTTAAATATGACATTCGCCTCTCCACTACTTACTGTTCACAAACCGATAAACAAACTGAATGAGCCAATCAAGAAGTTGAAACTTATCTTCATATTTTCTATTCCAATAATCTCACTCCGACGACATTATATGTCACTCCGCTGGATTGTTCTTGTTCCCTTGTTTTAGGACATAACTGGCTCACCCGCTACAATCTGTTGATTGATTGGGTTTTGAGCAGTATCTCGTTCCGTTCACCTGAACAGGACATGCCAGCACCCCCGAGCTCATCTCTGCAGCCTCCAGTCTCGCCACCTCTGGCTGACTCCACACCCCCCGATCCACCACGTTTCTCCGACCGCAAGGCTCCACCCATAGCCATCATCAGTGCACCTGCATTCGCACTCACTTGTCGCCTCCAGGGCTCTGTACAGTTTAGCCTGCACCTCCACACCAAAGAGAGTGACCTCTGTGCTGCTTCCATCGCCCCCGACCCTGCTGATTTGTCCGGCGTCCCTCCAGACTATCACGACTTTGCAGACGTTTTCAGCAAGAGCAAGGCTTCGCGGCTTGTTCCACATCGCGAATATGATCTGAAGATCGACCTGGAAGAAGGTACTTCTCCCCCCTTAGGCACTACCTATTGTCTCTCCCCCTCCAAGCTTGAGTGCCTCCGGACATTCCTTGATGAGCACCTAGCAATGGGGTTCATCCGTCCCTCCTCCTCCACTCACGCTGCTCTGGTCCTCTTCGTCCGCAAGAAGGATGGTTCACTCCGCCTCTGCGTCGACTTCCAAGGACTCAATAAGATCACAAAGAAAGACCGCTACCCCCTACCCTGTATCTCCGACCTCTTAGATGCTCCAAGCCATGCCAAGATCTACACCAAGATCAACCTCCGGCATGCCTACCATTTGGTTTGCATCACTGATGGCGATGAATGGAAGACGTCCTTCCGGACACGCTACGGCTCCTACGAATGGCTCGTCATGCCATTTGGTCTAACCAACGCTCCTGCGGCGTTCCAGCAGTTCATCAACACTATCTTCGCTGATCTTTTAGACGTTTGCGTCATAGTCTATTTGGATGATATATTGATCTTCTCCGCAGACATGGCTTCCCACAAAGAGCATGTCTGGGAGGTCCTCCAAAGACTCCACAAACATGGACTTTATGCAAAAGCATCAAAATGTGAATTCCACACCAACTCTACCAAGTACCTCGGTTACCAGCTGTCACCTTCTGGACTTACCATGTCTCTGGAGAAGGTTCAGACTATTTAGGATTGGGCCGAGCCTTGTAAAGTCAAGGACATTCAGTCCTTCCTAGGCTTCACAAACTTTTACCGTCGTTTTATCAACAACTACTCCGACATCGTCACTTCCTTAACCCGTCTCACCCGCAAGGGTACTCCATGGAACTTCTCCAACTCCTGTCGCTCCACTTTCCGGAAGCTCAAGGATGCCTTCACCTCCGCTCCGATATTGACACATTGGATGCCTGACGCTCCGATGATTGTAGAAACCGACGCCTCCGACTATGCCATTGCTGGCATTTTCTCTATCAAGTGCCCCGACGAAGAAATTCGTTCGGTTGCATTCTACTCTCGGACGCTGTCTGCTCTGGAGCTCAATTATGACACTCACAACAAGGAGCTGCTCGCCATTCACGAGTCCTTCCGGACCTGGCGACATTACCTTGAAGGCTCCGCAACTCCGGTTGATGTGGTCACCAACCACAAGAACCTAGAATACTTCACTACCATGAAACTCCTGACTTGGCGGCAAGCCCGCTGGTCAGAGTTCCTCTCCCAATTCAACATGGTCGTCCGCTTTTGCCCCAGATGCCTTGGCATGAAGCCTGATGCCCTCACTAGACGCTGGGATGTCTATCCCAAAGAGGGGGATAAGGACTACGCTCACATCAACCCTCATAATTTCCACCCCGTTTTCACTCAGGAGCAACTCACTGCGTCCCTACGAGCCACTTACCTTGCGGCTCCGGTACTCCAGGCCAGTGTACTCTTCGACGAAGAAACCCTCCACAGTGACATCCTCTCTGCTCTCCCCTCCGACCCTCTGGCCTCCATCCACATGTCCACCTCTGAACCTTCCGACTCTCGATGGTCTATCGACATTGACGGCTTTCTCCGTCTAGATGATAGAATCTACGTACCAGACTCCAACGACCTCCATCTCCGAGTCCTCCGGTACAAGCACGATCATCCCCTCTCCAGACATTTCGGCCAGAACCGGACCTTGGAACTAATTCGACGTGAATATACTTGGCCAGGTATTAGAACATTCGTAAAGGACTATGTCTTGTCCTGCACGACCTGCGCCCGCACAAAGGTTCCTAGGCACAAACCATACGGGCTGCTCAAGCAGCTCCCCATCCCAGAAAAGCCATGGAATTCCATCTCCATGGACTTCATTGAATAACTCCCCGCGTCCTCCAGATTTACCACCATCCTAGTAGTCGTAGATCACCTATCCAAGCAGTGCATTTTCATTCCAACGCATGATACAATTACATCTCCAGAGCTCGCCAAACTCTTCCTCCTCCATGTCTTTTCCAAGCATGGAGTTCCCTCCCACATTACCTCTGATAGAGGTTCGGAGTTCATCTCTCATTTCTTCCGTTCGCTCGGTAAGGCCCTGGACATCCGTCTCCATTTCACCTCCGGTTATCACCCCGAAGGAGATGGTCAGACAGAGTGAATGAACCAGACACTGGAGCAGTACCTCTGAGTCTATTGTAATTACCAGCAAGACAACTGGTCCGAACTCCTGCCCCTAGCGGAGTTTGCGTACAACAATGCTCCAAGCGCTACCACTGGAGTCTCCCTGTTCTTCACCAACAAGGGTTACCACCCCAACATTACCGTTCACCCCGAGTGTGACCTTACATCCGAGAGAGCTCGCAAATACTCCGTCGACCTCAATTCCCTCCACACATTCCTCCAAGAGGAAATGGCTGTCACGCAAAAGCGATACCAAGGACCTGCGGATGTCAGGCGAACTCCGGCACCGGACTTCAAAGTCGGTGACCAGGTATTCATCAAGGCAAAATACTTCCGTTCAACACAGCCCTCCAAGAAACTCTCTGAGAAGAACTTGGGGCCATATACAATCATTGCTCAGGCCGGATCCCTCTCTTTCACACTCCGCCTTCCAGACTCTATGAAGTCCATTCACCCCGTTTTTCATGTCTCCCAACTGGAGCCCTCTGTACCCAATACGATCCCCAATCAGGTACAACCCCCGCCTCCTCCGGTAGAAGTCAACGGAGAACCGGAGTACAAGATCTCCGAGATACTCGACTCCAAGATAGATTGACGAAGGAAGAATTGCAAGCTTACGTACCTAGTGCGCTGGTCTGGATACAAAGGCATGGACGACGAGACCTCCTGGCTGTTAGCCACAGAGCTCGATCACGCGTCCGAACTCATCCACAACTACCATCTCCATTACCTGGACAAGCCCAGTGTCTTCCTTCTAGACAAGACGACGAAGAACCAACCAAAAATCGGTGGTCCCCAGACAACATGTCTTATCTCCACGGGCTAGAACACTTTGCTCAAGGGAGGTACGAGTAGTCTACCCTTGGCAGAGTTAGGAGAAATGGATATAGTCCAAATAGAAAGGGGGGGAGGTTTAGTG
>JBBPRR010000866.1:0-15416 GCA_038093115.1 Hortiboletus flavorubellus | reverse complement strand
TGGGAATAAGGTGAAAACTCAAATCTCGGGTCAAATGTCTAGCATCATATATACAATAACTAAGTATTCGCATCCAAACACTTTGGTGCAGGTCACCGCAGCTGCAAACGAGCAGTTGGAGAAGTCGAAGATGATCCTCGACTTCATTTCCAGTAGAGTGGAAAGCCTGGATGAGCAGGTTGAGGCTGCTCATAGGAATAAAGCACTGATGGACGTCCTGTGTGATCATCTTGAGGGTTGGCACCAATATTGCACTATTAGTATGATGGGGAAACTGGCAGTGTCTTGTATTATGTATCTCTACTCTGTAGTTTCCCCCGTACTTTCCCAATACTTCTCTCCAGCTCTCCACTGTTTAAAAAAGGGTCCTTTTTCCTCGGCCATTGCCTGAACTCGATCAGGTGTCTGCGTGCAGAGATTGTACGGATATAGCAACTGGCGGAAGCTGGGCAACATGCATGGCTGTTGAAAGCATGAGGCTGTGACAAGTGACACGCAATCTGCAGGGACTCACCGTGGCCTTGCAGATTTGTAGCTGCAGCTTTCCGACTCCTCCGGCCGAGTCTGCTAGCTCACACGACATCGAACTCATCGCATGAGCCTGTTCAGGTTGTTTCTCTCAGCTCATAGGGTGCATCAACAAAAAAGAGGAAATGCACTATGCTGCCTGGGGGCTGGTCATGGCGGTGGGGGATATTCCGAGTCAACTTGAAGTTGCAGCGGCCATCAGGAACTTGGAGCAATTTGTACAAGGTGCAAAGTAACTTGACTTCAAGGCTGGTCACCTCTCCTTGGAGGGTATGGAAGCAATGCAAAAGTCTACACAATTTCCGGAACTGCATTGAGCCCAGCTTCAATGGCAATAACTGGAAAAGCGAATGGTACAAATTGATGCGAGTTTGTCCGAGTCACTGCCTGACTCAGAGGTGATACACAGCAACTAGAGGGTTGCAAGATTGTTTGATAGCAGTATGAACGACCTCTGGTAATGGCATTTCCAGGTATGTGTAGTGGTGCTGGCGGGTGCTGAACGATTTGAGAGCCCTTGGGGTAGATATTTATGGTTTCAGCTTGGACTCAGATGCAAGCCTGAGAGTTACAGTCGCGATACTGGTAGGTAACCCTTTGTCTTAACCCGCCGATCTGGCTCATCCCTTGCCATAGATGTGTTCTCAGCTATTGAACTTTGAATTCATATTGTCACCACCCCGTCTCCGGTCATAGCATACTGCGACTGTCGGCAGTCTATGCCACTTGGAATAAGGTTGGTCTCTTTATCTTGACCTGCCTCCGAGTCAATGTAGGCTCATAACGATCTTTTGCCATTCTGTTTTCAGCTGCTACTAGTGAACATAGAATCCTCCTTGCCACACCCTCATCTCCAGTCACACTTCTAGCCCATGTATAACTTCTCAGAATATAACTGGAACTTGGAATTCACTTTGTCTTATTGTTGAGTCATCTCCAATCACAGCATCCCATCACAACTCCCCGGCGGCCACTCAGACTTGAAAAAGGTTGGTCACTTGAGTTTGATCTGTCAGCTTAAATGTAGACTCATTTTTTTAAGTGATCTTTAATCCCTCCCGATACCCTATTGTCTAGTATGGTAATGGCATCCTGGTGCTCATCGGCAGCTACTGGAATAAGGTTAGAAGTCCCTTTACCCTGGCCTGGATCCACTGACTTGGATATACTAGTAGGTTCAATGGCATCCGAGTCCTTTAGGTTCACTGTCCAGTCATGGTGTTTTTCATCATGGAACTTACTAGTAGAGTAAGTTCCCCCACTTGTGTTTTCCGAGTCTGGTCATGGCACACTGCAGTCCATTGGCAGCCTCCCTGAGCAAGAACTCAGTTGTAACTCAGAATTCACGCTGCCGAGTCGCACTTCGTCTCCAGTCACAGCATCCCGTGACCCACTGACTGGAAATTTTCTCAAGTTGGAATTATTAGGGTTGGCCATTAACGCTTTTGTTAATCCGATTTCGGCTATTGGACCTTCAATTCACGTTGCTGTATTTTCGCCTCTGTCACGGCATCCCACACCTCACCAGTAGCTTCTTGGCACAGCATGAGCTATCAGGCCCCTAATGCTGACCTAACTCGGATTTCAAGTGCTATAAAGACTCGGACTCGGTGAGCGAGTCCGAGTCGTTCTATAAGCCATTCCTCATCTCTACCACGCTTTTCTGCCATGTCTGCCAGTCCTGTCTCCACCGCTCTGCATGCAGCCACAAATGATGCTGATACCGGTGATCAGGGCAATCCAACTTTATCTCGAGAGAAGCGTCAAATCAGGGAGTTAGAAGAGAAAGTTGAACAACTTCGCTCGAACAAGGAGGCGAGGCAGTCATAAGTCTCCGAATTGCTCGTAAGGTGATTGCCAGCTGACGGTTCTGAATACCATCAGAAACACTACCAGTATTGTCAACAAGTGGCGCGCGTTTCAAAGGGTTGTCGCACTATTCAATAGCCCAACTGATCTTGTCTGTGAATATGATTGATGGGCAGCCATCGCAGAAGACGGTTTGGACGATGAGGGCAACCCTAACAGGCCATTCCCTCACTCCCCTGTGTAAGTTGTATCGCGCAATCTCTTGATCTAAACAATACTTAGCTTTGGTAGGCAAAACTGTTTCTACTGGGCCTTTCAAAAGTTCCTGGAGTTTTTTCTGTGGATCAAGTCTAAATTAACGAGTTGCAAATCAGATGAACTTGAGGGAATATTTAAAGAGGTGAGTAACTATTCTATGTTTCCTCTGTCTAACGTGTTCCAGTTGCGGAAAGGTGCTGACAGGGCTCGCGGCAACGACGCCACCAGCCTTAAAAAAGAGGTTGTGGACTGGCTTTGTAATCTTTATGGTCCCATTGACCCGTTCATTTCCCCCACCTTGAAATCTGACCGTGGTTTGGAGCACGACGTGACAGGTGGTCTTCTCTGCCTGGCTGAATATGATTGGGATGACCCCGAGTAAGTGTTCTGTCTCCCATGCGGCCATATGCCTAACAATGATTAGAGTAAGGAAGAATGTTCACGAGCGCCACCCAGAATTTCTAGTGACTGAAGACTCTTGGCCAAAGTTCTTGTACAGCACGGGACATACATATAATCCGGACAATATAGAAAAGGGCCTATTCTGATCTACACTACTACTGAAAGTACATGCTCTCTTGGCTAAGTAAGCTCGAATGCATACTGAACATGGTTTCAGGCTTTCAAGCTCATCTTCACTGCTCCGTCCTCAGCTCTAGAGGTTTCGGCTGGTGAATGCGCTGAGACTTGAAATGGCTACCGCCAGAGACGCACATGCCCATCCACTGACAAGAGTACGCGATCCCATGTTGCCTCCCTTATCAGTATGGATACTGTCAAGCCACGAGCAATTGCATACACTGCAGTTCAGGTATGATAGCTTGCCATATAGGAAGCTCGTTCATGACCACTGACAAAGGAAATTGCAGCTTCGGTTTGCATTATCTAGCCTCACGTGCTGGCGGGTAATTGACAATGATTTTGATGCTCATGGCTTTTATCACAACATTGTTGATTATTTTGAAGCTCCTCCCGGGCCAGTGGCAAAGGCGCAAGTTCAGGAGTTATTGCTCTGGTGGGACAGGTATGGCACTGACTCAGTTTCTCAATTAAATGCTAACACTATAGCAGGAAAGCTTTGGGACATTGACGCAAAATACCTCATACTCCCGAAAGAGTTGCAGCTTCGTCTATTGCACATTTGGCTGTCCAGTGTGCTGTGGCTGAGGCACATCGAGCACCAGCTGGGTCTCAGGCTGGTACTCATCCCCCCAGGTCTGCCATCTAGCAGACTGCAGCTGAGGCAACCCAGCAGCACTCGCACCAGTAGATTAGGCTGCAGATCACCCTGAACTGGTCATGGTCATGTGAATACTGTAGCTGCAGGGTTATTGCATAATTACTACACATAACTACACAATACTATATTAATCTTGCTTTGTAAATACAAGATGGATGTTCTCATCAACTAGATACCATGAGAATCTCTACAAATATATCAGGTTTTGCTTGGAAAAAGCATTAGCCCAACATCTTGACAGCAAGACATTACATTACATTTCAGACCAGGATATTAAGAGTGTATGAGTTCCTGAATCATATAGTTGGAAGCTTAGCATGTGATATCCAAGTTAGGCTATATTACACAATCCCTATCAGATGGTAGGTCATGATTCAAAAGTCTGCCATCTGTTCACTAGATTCTAATGTATGCATTTCATATATTACTTACTAGAAGTTGTACAAGCTCCTAAATGAAATAATAAAGGTATTGTGTTTTCCAATCTTTAGAAGTTAGAGTTGAATTGTCCATCCTTTTCTCCTTGGTAATGTCATATCATATTTTTATTGGATGATGGGTTGTTGGGGGAGACATATCATCCAGTAGTTAGATCCTGTTTTTTCATATTATTATGCTGTGTGGACCACATACACATTGCTTTTCCCATCCTATATAAGCTGCTAACTGAAGTAATAAAGATGTTGTTTCCCAATCCCAATAAGTTAATGTTGAATTGTCCATTCTTTTGTCCTTGGTAATGTCCTATCATCTTCCTATCAAATGATGGGTTGTCAGAAAAGGCATATCACCTGGTAGTTAAATTCCATTTCTTTCATATTATTATAATACAGGGGTCATTCATATATTGGTTTCTCCATCCTACCTAGGCTGCTAACTGAAGTAATAAAGACATTGTTTCCTAATTTCTGTAATTTTATGTCAAATTGTCCATTCTTTTGTCCATGGCAATGTCCTATCATCTTTTGATCAAATGATGAGTTGTTTTGAATGACATGCCACTTGGTGGTTAGATTCTATTTCTTTCATATTATTATAATACATGGGACATTCACATATTGCTTTTCCCATCTTGCATAAGCTGCTAACTGAAGTAGTAAAGATGTTGTTTCCTAATCTCTACAAGTTAGTGCTGAGCTGTCCATCCTTTTGTACTTGGTAATGTCATATGATGTTTCTACTAGGTGGTGGATCACGGGTAAATAATGAAGATTTTGCAGCTGAATGCCATTGTAAATAGTCAGCTCCAACAATGCTTACATATTTCAGTTTATACTATAATTGACATGCAAAGACATTTCAGCTTAAGTTTTGTAGTTATTGTCAATGACTTTTGTCCTATATCTACACTTGTATGATGTTACCTTGTAGCTCATAACAACTATTCAAATTATTACAATTGTAGGGTTTATAATTATCATATATAACATTCTAGTAAAGCTTCAAATTCACTGATGTAGATGTACCGGCCGAAGGCGGCGGCGGAAGAAGATGCGGCTCATAGTGCGCACGCCCTACTTTTCGGGCTTGCATGCCGACCGCAATTACAGCGGTGGCCTAGGTTTGGAACGATACAGCGCACTCACCTAGAACCTGACTGACGTCAGTCCGCCCGCGCGTGATGCGCTCGTCCAGTCACGTGCAGTCACGCGTGATCTGGCCTGATCGCTCATTGTTTCTCCTCTCGCCACTTCTTCTTACAGTCTGAAACAGGTTCTGCAACGCTCGTCAAAGCTCGCCGATCAACTCATCCCCATATTCAAATTCGAGAACAAAATAGATCACGGCATCGGAATGCAACTCATTAATCTCACTGTATGGAAGACAAGCCAAGAATATCTCACACTGGTGATCATATCCGATTGATGCGGGAAAGCGGGCATGCCGAATGACATGTTCTGTGAGACCTGCACAGTTTTTTAGATGAGAACGAGGGTAGACGTTGGGTCGATGTTTCGGTGGAAGTTGTCGAATGCAAGCGCTGAGAAATGCCTTCGAACGGCACCTTTTTGAACCGACGTACAAGGTCTTTGTGAGACAAACTCATCCAATCCAGCTTATCATATATATGACAATCTCGCACGTCCAATGAAACAGTAAGTATTAGGAGGCATTCTCAACATGGTTCCCACTTCAGTAACCGAACACTTTCGAGAAGCTTATGTCATATGCCGAATATGTCAAGAACAACATTGTCCAACTCGGACCGCCTCACTGGCAGCTCTGACCGCTGACCCGGATGTGACACACCCTCCGGTCAATCTCCCTCCAGGAAGCCCATGGGTGCAGTCGAAGGTGACGGGAACGTGGAAGTTGATGTCATCTGATGTTGAGTGTTTTTCTTTCTTGCAAAAAGTGGGCATAATGGTCGCCTTCACATTCTGAGTCCATCTCAATTTGCAGTCATCTCATTGTTTTTATTCAACCACCAAGTACATTTTTTTCTTGACCCATTACTGTAATCGAGTGATATCACGAGGATAAGCCTGATCCAAGACTATCGGTAGGAGTTGGGGACTGGTGCTTGCGCCACTACGATCTACACGGAATTCAGCGTGATGGAAGGGAAGAAATCAAACGTCACTGCGCCCTCATTTTACTCCAATAAACGGAGGTCCGAGGGTCATCTTAACGTCAGCCACGCCTGTGCGTGTTCGTTTGGTCACGAACTTGGTGGTATAAGAGGGGCAGAAATTCAGCACAAGTTCAACAGTTCCCGGATAACACCATCTATCTCTTCCAATACCTGCGTACAATGTCCGACATGGTATGTACCGCTGACGTGGTGGATCCACTCTCTCACGAGACTTCAAGTTTCAGTTGTGGCAGACTGGTGGGGGTATTGACTGGCAACGTGATGCTTCTGAAATCCTGAACGAGCAAGCGTCAGAGACAACTTCTGACCAGGGAGTGTCCGACACAGTATGTACCCGCTGATGTGGTGAATCCAATCTCTCACGAGACTTCAAGCCCAGTGAAAAAGAGGGATATGCGTTTCGATGACTGGCTATGTTTACCAATGTGGCACCTATGAGGCATATGGGATTGTGGGATAGCTTGATATTTCCCCACGCTGATGCACTCGACGTACCACCACAGCATGAATGTCCCTGTTCGTCGACTGTTCATCTAGTTTGTCCATCATATACATATCATGACATATCCATCAGTCCACTGTTCGTCTGTCGTGCACATTCTGTGCAAGTCTCACAACACCCATCACGATCATGCCATCCGCTGCCCGAGAATTCTGGTGCGTATGTCAGAAGTATTGCAAAGGTCGGCGACGACAATTGAACACGGCAAACACCTGGAATCGCCATCTACGTGAGGCCGATGAGGACGAAAAGGTTGCGATTCGTTTTGCTGGCCGCTCAGAAGCATTTAGAACCTTCTTGAATGTCCCAAGTGGATCGAACTCTCGTCCCCCTCTTATCGGGACAAAGAGACCCGCAGAGGATGAACGTGATTCTCACTTGCCCTCAAGCCAGCGGGCTCATCATGTTTGTTTCTGATTCAGTAAGTTCATGTGGTATTAGCCTGAATGTCTGCGTTTAGACCCCAAGTCTTTCGCCTCCTCGTTTACCATCTCGGACCCCCTCGCCTGTTCAAAATGACTTCGAAGATCTTCTTCCTTCGCCAGCTCATTCCAATCAAACACCTAGCCCTACGCGCACACCCTCTCCCGCTCCTAATCAGGACATCCCACAACTGCAGGATCGTCGTAATCTCAGTCCTCTTGCAACTCTTGACCTGGAAGAACTCCTCCAGATGGCTAAACGTGACGACCACATTCGTGAGATGTCGTTTGTCATCGGTCTCCGCAATGCATCACTAGATGACGGACAAGGACTTATTGGAGCTGCTCTCGAACGGCTGCGTGATCCACCAACATACCGACTTCAGATTGAAAATCCGGACGTCCAACTTGCGCTCGAAAATTTCCTCGCACTTGAACACTCCTCGGAGGATGCTTACAACAAAATCCGCAACTCAATTCACAAGCGTTTTCCAGACTCCTCGTTACCAACACTCTATTGCGTCAAACAACTCCTTGTTGAGATGACCGGAGTGACATCACTCGTAAACGAGATGTGTATCAACTCCTGTCTCGCATATACTGGACCGTATCTACATCTCCAGGAGTGTCCCTATTGTCATCAACCACGATCTGAGGTTATCCACCAGAAGAATGTTCCCCGAGCCCTTTTCAACACCATTCCTCTTGGTCCCCAGCTTCAGGCAATGTGGCGCCATCCAGATACAGCTCGGAAGATGCGTTACCGTGCCCAACGCACCAAAGAGCTCTTTGACGAACTTGAGCAAAATGATGGGTTCGTGAAGAACTACGATGACGTGTTCTGTGGACAAGCCTACCTTGTGGGAGTTCAAGAGGGTAGCATTGGGCCGGATGACATGCTTCTTATGCTTTCGATCGATGGTGCACAGCTCTTCGAAAGCAAAGAATCAGACTGTTGGATATACATATGGGTAATCCTCAACCTCTCACCCGATTATCGCTACAAGAAGCAGTTTGTCCTCCCTGGCGCAATCATTCCTGGACCAAAAAAGCCACGATTTGTTGAGTCGTTCCTCTATCCTGGATTTCACCACCTCTCGGCGCTACAACAGGAGGGTCTTCGCATCTGGGATGCCGCTCAGGATCGTGTATTTGACTCGCGATTATATTTCTTCTTGGGTTGTGGTGACGGACCTGGCCTCACGACGCTCAGTAACTTTGTCGGTCACTCAGGCAAATGTGGCTGTCGCATGCTGTGCCCTCTCACAGGTCGGCGAAAACCTGGCGGCTCACAATACTACCCGGTTCTACTCAAGCCAGACAACTATGACGTGCCTGGATCCAATCACGCTGACGTGGACCCAGAGGATATCAAAACAAGCACATCAGCAGACTATGTTGAACATCTTCGATACGTCCTTGAGTCCAACTCACAAGCTCAATTCCAGTCTCGTCGCCTAGAGACGGGGATAGTTGGTCCAAGCATACTTCTTGGGCTACAGCCCGCTCTTGTCCTGGGTATCCCAGAGAGTTTCTCCTCCGAGCTGATGCATCTCACTGGAGCGAACATGTCAGCGCTCTGGTTGGATCTTTTTCGGGGAAAAATGGACTGTGCTCGCTCCGATGATGCTTCCACATGGTTCTGGGCAGTTCTCAAAAGTAATGCAGCTTGGACACAGCATGGCCAAGCAGTCGCCAACTGCAAGCCATACCTTCCCGGCTCGTTTGATTGTGCACCACGCGATCCTAGTCTCCACGCAAACTCATGGTACAAATGTACCGAATACATCACTTGGTTGTATGGCCTCTGTCCCGCGCTCCTATATGGAATTCTCCCCACCAACGTTTGGCAGAACTTCTGCAAGTTTGTTGTTGGTCTTCGCATAATGAGCCAGTATTCGATCGACTCGACTCAGCTTCAAAAAGCCCACAACCTCTTCATAGAATGGGAACACGAATACGAGCTACTATTCTACCAGCGCCGAGCCGATCGAATCCACTTTGTCCGACCTTGCGTCCATCTCACTTGCCACCTTGCTTCTGAAGCCGCACGAATTGGTTCACCTATCTCATCCTCACAATGGACTATGGAACGAACAATTGGTAATCTCACACGGGAAATCTGACAGCCTTCAGATCCATTTTCAAATCTTGCCCAACAGGGGATTCGACGATGTCAAGTCAATGCGCTAAAGGCTATGATTCCATCCCTCGATGACTCGCCTTCGACTCTCACACGCGGTAGTGTCGACATTGGAAATGGCTATGTATTACTTCCCAAACGTGATGCGTATGCTATCAGCATTCCTCATGTTGAAGGCCAGGCCATTGCAACCTATCTTCGACAACCCACCACCCAGAAAGTCCGCCGTTGGGGCCGCCTTCGTTTACCGAACGGGCAGATAGCTCGATCTGTATATGTCGAATCAGACAAACCAGAGGGACAAGTACGAAGGGCACGAAACGTAAAGGTAAGACAACAAGTCATCATTATATACGCTACTAACAATATAAAGTTCAATTTCAACAACAAATCTCGACTTGCTGAAGTACACTATTTTGCCCGTGTCATCGAAGATTTAAACACGACGCCAGATGCTCCTGTTCATTTCAAAGACATCGCTATTGTCACGTTATATTCGCCGCCAGATGAGGATCTCCTTACACAATCACACGGAGCTCTCGTTTCGTGCACAAAACTCGGGCCGGAAGGTTTGTGTGTTGTTGAGATCAACTCAATCCAGTCAGTCGTGGCAATGATTCCACATTCCCGCCCTGGTATTCTTTCGGATCACTATTTTCTTGTAGAGAAGACAGGTATGCAACTTGCACATTTTGGTTTCGAGAATGATGACGACGATGTACTTTAATACGTTGATTGCTTATTGTGATCATAACATATATATGCGATTCAGAAAACACATTTCTCCATCGATTCATGCACATGCGGTACAGTACAATCTGCAAGCAAAGATACTAACAGGTACGGGGACGTTTCTTCAACCTCCCCAAGGCCTCTTCAACTGTCTCGCACGGACCTGTGATTGGACGAACAGTATATGCGTACGTGTGATAGGGTATAAAGTAGCTATAGACCCCGTTTGAATCTGGAGATGGATCGATTGTACGTTTTCGGCACTCTAGGATACGGCACTCTGTTGCCCTGACACCGCTAGTACGACATGGGGTTAGCATATGATTTGTAGACAGTACGACTTACTTGTTCTGAATTTCATTATTGCTATCATTGTCCTTCACAGCCTCTGTGGACTGCTTTCTTTCAGGATCCTGTTTGATCCGGAGTGCAAATGTCTTGACGTTGTGTGTAAAATCTGCCTCGAGAGTCAAAATGAAGACCTACCTTTTTACCAGGTGTTTTGATGTCAAGATCGAATTGGTAGGTTTTCCAGTCTTGGTGAACACCATCTACCTCAAGATAGATGATGTCTCCGGCCATGTCGATGATGCACGGAGCATTGGCCATGATGAGTGTAGGTAGTTGATTAGATAGACAAGTGTAGCGTGACTTGGACCTGGAAATTCCCACACCGCGCTTGCTCCTCTCCTCCTGACTACATTCATGATATCCAACGCCTCAACATGTCCATGATTCCTGCTGATATTTCGCTCTCTTTGCCTACAAATTCACTCTTTTTTGATGAACATTCTCAGCAGTCGCAACAATCGTTTTCCAATCATGCATTTTCCGATCCTTTCAAGCCAAGCAACACGTTTTCGATGATACCGCAAGCACAATGGCCTAATAACAACTCCGGAATCAATCAGGTGTGTCGTATGTTCAGTGTAGACCTCTTTTAATACGCATGTATGCAGTATATTCAACAAATTCAAACACTACAAGACGCTGTAATAAAGCTACAAGTCGAGAAAGCCGCTCTCCAAGGAGAGCGGTCTGCTATTCAGTTAGGTTCTTCTCAGTTGATTCAATCCAACTGACTCGCTTCGATCAAAAGGAAATCCTATGATATATTAGTCTCACAACTCCATCGCACGACAACCACTTTCCCTGAGTCCTCCAATTCTGTCAATGTTATGATTGGACCAACGCCATTTCTATCTAATGTCCAAGCTCCACCTCAGCTCAAAATGGAGGATTACCCAGCTGTTCGTTTTTGGACCGAGAGTCGGTGGAAGCAGTGGAACGAATCTGCAGAAGGACAGCTTTCAAAGCAGACGGACAGAACCCACAATACCCAATTCCTTGAAGATCCGAACGGTATACGGCTCGATGCAACCCGGGTTACCAAGATTCTTGACTGTATGCGCGATATATGGCACGGTTTTCGACACAGGAATGCTATCGATACAACTACAACATGGAAGACTATGTCGCACGACCTCAAGACATTCTTCCGCAACGAAATGGTCAAGTCCCACCCAGAAACGAATCTCGGTGAAGGCACATGGAAGATCGACAGGTTGGCGAAGGACCATTACTCATCGTACAAGCAGACCTGGTTCACAAACAAGTCCAAGGAGAAGCTCACGTTGAAACGGAAGGTGAAGCTAGAGACCGATGCTGATAGTTCTACAGCCATTGGAGAACATTCAGCAAAGTGCAGCAAACATGAAGGTACATCGTCTGATGTAGAACCTACTGCTATGGTCAACTTGGCGGTCTCTGGCAACAACAGCTCAGCACATCTCAATGACCTTTACGAGGTCGCCCCTCCTCTCAACTCGGACTCTAACGCTTCCGAGCTAACCAACCTGGATCGTTTGACATTGCCGCCTCAAGCTCGTATGGCATCGCTGCTTCCAAGTGTAGACAGCGATCTCTCTGACACGGAACTGTCTTTACCGTTGCTATCCCTCACCACGACAGCCACGACAACCTGTCCTGTCACTCACGAACACACAACCCTGGCAAGACCAACCACTGTCGTCAAGAACCCACTGTAAAGTTTCTATATACATGTAAACAACGCTAACGGGATCCTGCCAGGTCTTCTAAGGCGAAAAGGGAAAATACAAAAGCAGGGCTAAGTAGCGCTGACATGGCGACAGAAGATGCTGGCCGAGTCTGCGCTGTTGATACTCCCGTTCTACCTGCTGCAAACGTGGCAACAGAAGACACCCAAGTCTCCGCCGCTGATACTCCCGTTCTTCTACCTGCTGCAAACGTGGCAACAGAAGACACCCAAGTCTCCGCTGCTGATACTCCCGTTCTACCCGCCACCAATGCAGCGCCAACAGAAGATGCCGAAGTCTGCGCTGTTGATACTCCCGTTCTACCTGCTGCAAACATGGCAACACAAGACGCCCAAGTCTCCGCCGCTGATACTCCCGTTCTACCCGCCATCAACGCAGCGCCAACAGAAGATGCCGAAGTCTCCACCGCCAATACTCCTGTTCTACCCGCCACAAACGGGGCAACAGAAGATGCCCAGGTCCTTGTTACTGGTATGCTACCGACTACAAGCAAGGGAAAAAACTCTTGGCGGCCGCCCTCGAACAAGACTGGTCGGTATGTATTTTTTCTTGTTATCATTGGTAACTGTATTGATGGCAGTATTCTCACATCATCACCAGAACGCTCTGCGCACATCGCTGGCTCAAGCACCTCAAACCGAACGGATCGAAAGAGGAATTCAACACATACTATGAGAGTCTTAGTTCCGAGGCAAAAGCAGTACGCATTACTCGGTTTTGATTTTTTCTACAGCTAATAGTAGTTCTGTACAGCGGTACAAAGATGAAGCTGCAAAACTGGTGCACCGTACATCCACCTTCGCTCTAACATGATCTGATTTTGTCTTTTTATAGGTTGCAGATCGTATTTGGACGAAGGGAACAGCGGACGTTATCGCAAGGATTGCTGTCTTGCAAATGCACTAGAGGACGAGGACGAGTAGAATGGTGGGGGCAGGCGGGTGGGTGGCGGGATTTGTATCAAGCCAGCCCCTCCTAGACGTGCATAGGGTTGCATATCAGAATCATTGCATTGTAACTGCTAGAATGACATAGAATGGCATCCGTTTGCTGGAATTATCCTGCTGGCGAGTCTGCCCTATGGAAACCTATGAGAACTGCGACGCGTAGACGGATCTTGGTCCACATATCTACAACTACGAAAAAAACCTATGAAGCGACCCATTCTCAATGCAACCGTACGTACACCTATTGCCTCTTTCTACATGACCTAACATACAACCACATATCCCTCTTTTTCACTGGGTCTCAACACCCGCTCTTCGTCCGGGATTCTCCGTACGGCACCTACCGTGACTAGGATAGCACAAACGAGCGCCACATGGCGCATCCCAAAACTCGCCCGCTCGACGATGACACCCCAAGGCGCGAGGTCGCTCGCCTTGAGCGCATCGAGTTGGAGCACGACAAGACCCGTCGTGCACAACACGAGCCCTGCGTAGCCCGGATGCCGGACGAACGCGTACGGCCCGGTCGTGATCAGCGCGTGCGCGTGGCCCCTGTGGGCACTGCGCAGTACGACGGGTACGCACGGGCCTGGCCCTCGATTGCGACAGGCATAGAATTGGCCGAGGGCGTCGTAGGCGGCGTAGCGCAGAAATGCGCCTGCGAGGGCGAGCGTCATTCCTGCGACGGCCACGAGAGGCAGCGGAAAAGGGGGGAAATGGAGGGAGAGGAACAAAGGTGGACCGAAGCTGCGGGGGTCCAGTTCCCACGTCCAAGGTCTGATCCTGGAGATGAGCGTCCCCACAGGGGGCACGGAGATGGGGGGAAGCACGGGGAGTGAGGTGGGCACGTATGGCGCGAGCAAGACGAGCGCGTCTGCGAGTGCGGAGGCCCAGTAGAAGCCCTAGGGATTCGAGTCAAGGACGTGAGGGTCGGCATGCGTGCGGTGGGTGGTAGGTATGAGTGAGTTGGACGGACCTTTGTGAGGGTGGCTGCGATGAGACGAGCAGTGGTGCGGATGGCGATGCGCCTATCACCAGGTGTGTCGGCGTCGGATGTCCATGGTGGCGACATAGAGACATGGAACGCAAAGGCGGCAGCGAGGGTGAGCGGCACGCGGACGAGGGTCGTGGTCATGGTGGTATCGGGTTGCACACAAAGGGTCCTCGATGGCCGCTTATGTATGGTCCATGATCAGGCCGCTGAGGCTATGAGCTGAGGGGCCGGAGCGACATATATAGCAGGCCGGAAGTATGTATGACAAGTCCGCGTGCCGTGCCATCATGATGGCACAGGGTCGACACCGAGGTGCTGTGGTCATAATCAACGCCATGATGAACTGAGTTAGCAAAGGGTAAATCCGAAAGACGCAATACATGGCAGCCTCCAACGAAACGACGGGGAAGAAATACAGCATGTGGATGGCGTTCTGATTCGACAATGATGGGGCATGGCACGCGAGACGCCACCGACCGTAGCCGAAGCGACGTCCTCCGTACTAGTACAGATGCCACGGCAAGGAATCACCGTCCGGGAATCAACATAGTACCCCCGAAGCGCAAACACCACCGCCGGCATCCTAAGCAGGTGCGCAAGAGGATTTGGTCCCCACGTCCTCCCTGTCCATCTGAAACTACACTGCGTCTCATCGTCCTCGTCTGGACGCTTCAGACGGCGAACGACCTCGTCTTCTTCCCACCCCCTCTAGACAGATCTTTGAAGCGCAGAGACGCATGGCACGGCCAGGGTTCGTCATCCTCAGAAATCAGTATGCCATGTCAGAACAGCGCTCCCAAAGCTGACCACCCGGGAGACAAAAGCGTCAACTTTCCTTGAAACCACTTTCGGACCACGTATCAGCCAGAGATGAGCCCACACGGGAGGCGCGGCGGGGCCGGGATCAAGGTAGGTAGGATATGGGTGGTGTGCAGCCACGGGAAACGACGGTCCGTGTCGATCGTGTGACGGATGAGTGGTCTCTCGTTGGGTGACGTCTTGCGCATCTCCTTCAAGTTGGATCGCGAGCCCGCAAGCGACCTTTCGAGCCTATCTCCGTCCCGGAGAGCCACGACCCTGATCACCACGGTAACTTGGGGTGACCGGGACCCGAGTGCAGCAATGAATCAAGGTTTTACTCCACCGTCGTGGGCGGTGGGTGACCGG
>JBBPRR010000865.1:0-15426 GCA_038093115.1 Hortiboletus flavorubellus | reverse complement strand
CGCTTTATGCGTTGACGAAGAGAGAGGAAAGACGCGATGAGGGGATCGGTGATTCTCGTGTAATACGGTACAAACTCGCCCTCTCCGTCGATCGAGACCAAGCCATGGAACGGTTCCAACGTACGAATATCGTATCGCACGAGATCATGAGCAAAATTGACCACGACTTCAGCAGCAAGGACGTAACATGGCGCGTGTTCTGTCTTGGTCCAGGAAAAGACACTCCGATGCTCGACGTTTGCTGTGCGCTGTCCATGACTTGCGCGACGTAAGCAGGTCCGTTAAGCATTCGCGAGCGGGGCACTGATCTCGATGATGATGTAGACTGTGCGATCATACACTTCGGGATAGTGTGCACGAAAGTAATTGAGAGTATTCAACGCCAGAGTACCGTTTCCAGCTCCAAGTTCGTAAACCTTGAAGTCTTCGTAAGGGAAGTATTTCAGGAGATATTCGAACACGAGACACTGGGCAATGGCTTGACCGTACCATGGCTAAATTGAGTTTTAGAATTGAAGAGACGAGGCAGCGAGCCCACACACCTTGAATAGCTCAGTAGGTGTGTGCCAGATCTGCCTACCGGGGCCGTCTGTCTCTGACAGGCTGCCACATTCCACATAGCGCCGGGCTACAGCCGCTTCAAACTGTGCAGTGTCTTTGTGGCTGCCGAAGTCAAACCCCTCGTTTTCTTCTCCAGGTGCAGTGAAGATAGTAGCTTGCTTGGAGAAATAGCCGTAGTGCGGATTGTATAATGCATCTTCGATGAAATCGCGTACGAGCATACGGACACGTGTCGGGAAGTGACGAGTGGATAGGAAAGGTATTCCTGGGAGACGTCCGCAGAAAACACGACATCGGGATTGAAGTTGAACTTTTCCTTGTCAACTTTACGAGGCGGTGGTCTGTCCGACCAATGATTTGACGAAGTCGCAAAATAAACCTTGAGGCATTGTCGCCGTTGACAACAGCGCTGAGCCTGCTTCAGTGCGGTCGGCAGCATGGACCAGCGTTGACCTCGACCGGAAAGGGAAATAGCACACGCGCGAGTTGCTCCGTCAAGTTCCCGCTACTGCCGACTGGAGTACTGATCCCCGACCAACATTCATTTTTTATCACTCTTGGCCTGCTCAATCAGGATGGACGTCGCTGAGCGCAGTGTTCGCTCTTGGATAGCGAGAAAGACGCTGAGGTCGATAAACTCGTCGTGGGTATGTACCTGGTAGTAGCGCTCATCCTCTACCACACCATGATCGGCTTCTTCAGGCGTCTCATCGGGTGTTGTCACCTTCCTCGATATTGTCAAGGCTCTCAGCGAGTACCTGACGTCGGAAGAGGATCACCTGCAGACCAAAGGTGTGTCTTTCAGCAATGTCAGCTGCGGCTCCTCTGACGTGTAATAGGCATACAAATGCTTTCTTTAGTGATCGAGTGCTGCCCCAAGGACAAGCTCAATAGACAAGCGGGTACGAACGCTCGAAGAGGCACTCCTCACATTCCTGACAATAACATATTCTAGTCCGAGTTCTGACGACATTCTATTGTTCCAAGTTGGAGGACACGGAAACAATCACGTCAGCACTCAGCGGATTGTCTCACCTCGTCACCTTCCCCTCTTTTTCGTCCCTTGAAGTCTCTGACGTTCTTTCCGCGTAAGTTCCATTCCTTCATTTCCCACATTTAATCCACATCTATCGTTTAGAATCTTCCAGCAAGTTAATATGCAGTCGCTGGTACAATCTACCTGTTTCCATTTACATAGCATCGTAGACGCCCTCGTGAGCGCCCACAGGGACCATCTTAAAAACATGGGGTGACAATTTCTTTCAAGTTATGCCGTTCTGGCATCTAGGGAAAAAGATCCCCGCAAGCTCATCGCGTTCAAAATTGCCTGCGTGATTCTGAGGGACTTTGATATCTCGGGGCATCTCGAGGTAAGTACGTGACTTTGGAGTGATCATCGGAAACATGAACGTTGCTTTACACGAGCCAGAACTACTTTGACATCACGTTTTGCTATTATCCCATCACCTTCCGTCCTCCCCCAGACGATCCATATGGGATCAACGTCGATGACCTCAAACATTCACTCAGGTATGTTTTGGCGTTCCCTGCTATCTACGCTCCGATTTACCTGTGAGCTGGAACGCGCTGCTGAGACACCTCTAAACAGAGCTTGTCTCAGTGCAACTCCAGCTTTCGGTTCCCTTGGCACTAGTCTATTCCTTGAAAAGCTTGCGATTGACTCGTCATTAACCAAGGTTTGTGTTCCTTGCGACAATTGTCGCCGAGTAACATGGTTGTATGATATATAGCGGGAAGTTTTACAAACAAGGGCCGTTTGCTTTCCTGTATATGGGATCGGCATAGCGAGGGAGTTTGGACGGAAAATTTGGAGCGCATTGAAACTTGAGGTATGTATTCCATTGCCGCACACTGCATTAACGGACCATAACCATATTTCGAGATTTTCCAACCTACGGGTTCTTTAACCGAGGAAATAGCTCTGGACACCTTACGCGCTTTCGTTCATGTCCTCCTGTCGAGTCCGTCAGACGGTACCGACGATGCCGTTGACATGGTGGTTCGAACGATCTGCACAGACTCTCTTGAGTCCATTGGGGAACCAGAGAAAGAACAAGCGAAAGCAGGAATCAAAGTCCTGCGTACACTCGTCGATGTACCCTGTATGTTGACGTTGATTCTCTCAATGGTGGATTGATGGGAGGAACTGATTCGAAATTCATCAGCGAATATGGGAAGCGATGCGATCAATGACGCATTCGACAAATTAACTGGACTTTTCCATGATCCAGGGGAAGTCTCAAATCGGGCAGCGGTAATCATGCTCTTGACCGACCTCCTAAACGCTTTCGTAGCTTCGGTGACGCCGGAACCCTCGATAACGCCGGAAGGACCGTCAAAGGACCTCCCCTCCCTCGTGTCCTCCGCCCTGTTGCCCCACAAGGATGCTATACTTGGGGTGTTTATCGTCGGATTGAAGTCTTCTGCGACACGTTTACCCGCGGTTCACGGACTCTCGAGTATCATACGTATACCCACTCTCCTGGCAGACACCGAGCTGGGATACATAGTTCTCGAAACTGGGGGGTTCGTTGGGAAGGAGCCTGACGAAGTTGAGGATGTCACGTACGTACCTCTGTCCGGAATATTTGCACCTTGGATTCTTCTGGAAGGCGCTAATGTTGTATCAGTAATGATGTCCTCTCAATGCTGTCCTCGATTGCCCTCACGGCCCCACACCACCTTGCGGACAAGACTCTCCCCTCCCTGTTTGCCATGCTCCCTGAACAAGCCCCTCCTAGAGACGCTCATCCAGAGCGTACGGAGTATTGGCGTGCTCTTTGCGCGTTGAGCAAGCTCTGTGTTCAACCGACCCTGTTTGAAATTCTCGTTATCCGACTTACGGCCAAGCTCGAGTTGCTCTGCTCTCTATCCGTGCCGCAGGGACCACCCGGAGGGACGACGGGGGTCGGAGAGGTTGAGCATAACGCTGCGTACGCGCATGCACTTCTCCTGGCCCTCGGGAATACGCTATCAACGAAAGTTAGCAAATCACCACCCGATCCGGACGTCCCCAAGTATGTCGACCAACTACTGCCACACCTTTTCCGGCTTTTCCTTGGGGCTGCAGTCACCGGCGAACGACAAATATTGGAGGACCAAAGGCTATTGCGTGTAGGCGCACGAATCGTGAAGTTAGTGGTGGAGGCACTACCCATCGAGTATGTCATTTATTCCCTTACATGCTCGTACATTCACGACCCTGTATAGACAACAACAAAAGTTTATTGATGGAATGGGTGCAGCTTTCCTTCATGGTCAAGTTACAGCTGTTACTAGAATTTCCTTCCGTCTGGTCAATACACACTGCCCATATTCAAGCGGGATATGGTGTAGCGGCTAGAATGGCTGTGTAGCAGGAACTCGAAATTCCCCAATGACACAGCCATTCGGGAACTATAAATTCCCCGCCGGGTTCGACTCCCGCTTCTGACCACTGTTTTGCTGCTTTATTATTTTTATAGGATGCATACTCGCAAAAGTCCCAGCAGTTGAGGGCACTCGACTTGCAGCCCATTTCGACCTGAATCATCATCATCATCACTGTTCGTCGAAGTCACGCCAGCACCAATACGCACTACTCATAGTTCAAGTGGGACATGGTGTATTATTGGCTAGAACGGGGAACTTCGGGAACTCGAAATTCCCTTCACAGCAGCCCCGCAGTTCGACCCCCGGCATGAGTACCTGAATACAAATTTTATTGTTTTGTCACGTATGCGTTGATGTTCTCTTCCCGTCGTCAAATTGTTTCGTGATGATCATACGTTTACTACACAGCACTACCCTGTTCGACCTGAATCATAACGATTACCACTATCCGTCGAAGTCACGCCAGTACCAATACGCACCACCCAGAGGTTAAGCGGGTATGGTGTAATGGCTAGAATGGGGAACTGGAAAATCCACTCACGGCCATGTCGGGAACTCGAAATTCCCTTCGCAGCAGCCTCGCAGTTCGACTCTCGTTATGAGTCCCTGAACACATTTTTTATTGTCTTCTCACGTATGTGTTGATGTTCTCCCCCCGTCGTCGAATTACTTCGTGATGATCATAGGTTTACTGCACAGCACGACCCTGCCGAAGGGCACTCGACTTCCAGCTCAGTTCGACCCGAATCATAACGATTATCAATGTCCGTCGAAGTCACGCCAGTACCAATACGCACCACCCAGAGTTCAAGCGGGATATGGTGTAATGGCTAGAACGGGGAACTCGAAATTCCACACCAGCCATGTCGGGAACTGAAAATTCCCTTCACAACAGCCCCGCAGTTCGACTCCCGGTATGAACCCTGAACACATTTTTTGTTGTTTTCTCACGTATGCGTTGACGTTCTCTTCCCATCGTCGAATCACTTCGTGATGACCATAGGTTTACCACACGGCACGACCCTGCCGAGGGGCACTCGACTTCCAGCCCAGTTCGACCCGAATCGTAACGATTACCACTGTCCATCGAAGTCATGCCAGTACTCATACGCACTACCTATAGTTCAAGTGGGATATGGTGTAATGGCTAGAATGGGGAACTCGAAATTCCCTTCACAGCAGCCCCGCAGTTCAACTCCCAGTATGAGTATCCGGACACTTTTCTAATTGTTTTCTCATGCCTGCGTTGATGTTCTCTTCCCGTCATCAAATTACGTCATGATAATCATAGGCTTAGCACAGCACGACCCTGCGGGACAAACTGGAACCATGCCTGGACGAGACAGACAACCCTCTTAATAGACAGAGCGATCGAGAAACCTGCAAAAGAAGAAGAAAGAGGAGAGGGGAGGGCGTGGAATCAGTGGTAGTCGCTCTCCACACGCATCGTTATCCCTGTCAGAACTTTTGGCGACGAACACGATCGGTTGCTGGGACGACATCACCTCCATTCAATGATGAAACTCGTTCTACAAGGCTCATCTTGATAGTCTCAAAGCATACGCTCAACATTTGCACGTTTCCCAGAGCGTTACGGAACGTACACTTGAGAAGGAACTGATCAGTTTGTGCGTCATCACCCATTGACCTCTGAAGGTGGTCGGGCTGGTGGGAGATTCCACAGTTCAGCATCACTTATGATATGCGATTGGTGCGAATGGTGCACGCTATGTGACTAGGTTTTTTTTACATTGGGATATTGCCCTCACAGCATGCAGGTCCGTGCCGTGACTGGGGCAGGTTTCCCCTATTCTGCGACCATTGAAGAAGATACAGACAGCAACCAATATCGTGTTTGACGCCCCGGACAGATGACCTCATGTCTGGATCTCGCTTCCGTTGCTGATGCTACTTTCTCTCACCTTGAGCGCTCCCTCTCCTCACTGGAGCCGCTTTGTGCGTTCATTACCTTGCTGATGGGCAAGGAATGTGCTCTGGCTTGCGAGATGCCACCTTCCTTGGAGAAGCACTGACGAAGCACGCCTGTGCTACTGAGACCAACTCTCCCTGAAGCGGACGTGATGCTGCGCAGGTTCGCCGACGATGCGATACGTGTGTGCATTCAGAGTCTATGGGACCCTATTTCCGACGTCCCGTTTCCAGATCCTAATTTCCCATTGTTCTCCTGAATGGAGCGTGTGAATGTTCTCTTGCCAAAGGCCCAATGCAGTAGAGAGCACTCAAGTACTCAAATACTCAAGTTCCATCCCAGTTCGGTCCAAATGAATGACACTGACTACTGCTACTAGTATCCATCGATGCCAGGCCAATACGCACTGCCCATAGTTCAAGTGAGATATAGTATAACAGCTAGAAGGGCTGTCTTGTGGGAACCCGAAATTCCCCGGTCACAGCCCTTCGGGAACTAGAAATTCCCTGCCAGGTTCGACTCCTGCCGCATCTGAACACTGTTCAGTTTTTTATTATTGTTTTTATAGGCTGCATAAAATGGAACGTGCAAATGTTCTCTTGCAAAAGACCCAACGCAGTTGCGGGCGCTTGACTTCCAGCCCAGTCCAACCCGAATCATAATGATTACCAGTCCATCGATGTCGGGCCAATACGCAACCCATAGTTCAGGTGGGATACGGTGTAACGGCTAGAATGGCTGTCTTGCGGGAGCTCGAAATTCCCTGTTGGGTTCGACTCCCACTATCTGAATGTTTTGTTTTTTATTCTTTTTATAGGATGCAAAGAATGCAATGCGCAAATGTTCTCTTGCAACAGACCCTTATTTAAGCCAAACATCAACGAACGGCACATCTCCGATGAGTCTGGTGAAGTCAAAGTTCTCGAGTCGATTCACTCATTTCCTGTTCATTGATACTTCTCTTCTAGGTACAGGACATCCGGGGGACCATCGCAGGGTTCTTCGCGCGCTGTCGTATTCCGTACGAAGTGGCGCCGTTCGATGATGTCCTTTATCACAAATGTGTGGACGAAGCCATACGACGTGGGTACTCGATGGATAATACACCCTTCGTGCGTACGTACCTGCGTGAAGGCGTCACCTACACAGCAACAACGTATGCGCATCAACCTCAAAATAAAATAAAATGCTTACTCAGATCTGGGCCGCTCTCTATGTCGCATGTATTCTATTCATCGACGATGCGATGACACGTTTTCCTCTGGAGAGGACCAATATCTATGCGTGCAACCGTCGGTTTGTCCGGGGGCAGGCACACGACAATGTTGTCGTGGGGGCAATCACGGATCTCTCGCACCAAGTTAATGACTTGTTTCAGCCTGTGTCGTCCAATCTCATTGTCACCTGTACTTTGGACTTTGAAACCGCCAATCTACTGGAGCACGAGACCAAAGATATGCAGGTATCGCCGTCCAGATGCCCATGGGTTCTATTCCTGACGACAAAGTGTAGATCTCTAGCGCCGTTCGACAGTATATGCTACCTATCAGCAGATGATGGCTGCTGCCCCCGAAGCCTTCGTGTCCATGGCCTTTCCCTGCGAGATCTCCGTAAAAAGACTACATCCAAGCATCGCCAGAGATGATGCTCTTTTGTAACAATACAAAGTGCGTACTTCGTTTCAATTGCAGACCGGAACTATGTTCATATCGTCCTTTAGCGATATACTGTCCTTTTACAAGGAACAGCTGGCTGGTGAGACGACCAACCAGACATCTATAGTTGCGGCACGCAACAAGACGTCAAAGTTGGGCGCATTAAACGTGCTGGCGGAGACGACTGCAGACATCTTTGAGAGCGCTGTCGAAATACATATTCCAGCGGCCTGTGAGACGTCCAAAAAATTTGCGATCGGGCTCGTTCACTTTCATACTTCTGCAGGGAGATATCGATTGGCAGACTTGGGGCTGCAGCAGTGTGGTATGGCTGATTCATAGCTTCCATAGCTAGCAACAGTCGCGGTGTACGGTGATTCTAATACAGAGACTTTTTTGCAGACCTCCGTAATGACCCGAGCTAAGCCACTTTGCGCAGTACATACATATAATAATGGAAGGATTCTCCGAGTTCTTTTATTTCTAATTCGGTGCCAGAAGCATGCGGGCCTGTCAGAAACTTTCGGCGAAAGTGAGGTTGACCGAACGTGATGTAGAGAAAGGTACCAGATGGCCGAAGGACCCTACAAAGGAATGAGGTGAGCTTTTTGACCACAGAGAATGTCAAGGAAACGAAGTGTACCTGAGCACTTCGGATACTTCTGCAGTGCAGTCCTTGATGATATCTTCTGGAGGATCCTGCATGCGCAGCCAGTGAGTCCATTCGAAACATCATCCGAAATGCACGAACCCAAACAGAGGTAGACGTCGTCATCATTGCATCCATGGTTCCTTTGCAGGGTACATTTACATCAGGCCAGAAGAAAATCCATGCGCGAGTACCTCACCTTTATCGATTGCGACATCGAAAGAAGCATTTTCGAACGACAATGCGCGGACGTCCATCTCGTGCCCTGTAATAATAAGTTCATACTGAAAAAATCGGAAAACAGCACGCACATTCCATATCTGGTCGCAACTCTGCATGACGCGCTCGCATTTGTTCGATGACGACGGCCGAATACTGCAAAACGAAAAAGGTGAGAACAAAGACAAGTCATCACGGGTGTCAACGTGACGGACATCGATGTTGACAATATTTCTGTATCCATCTTCCCACATCTGACAAGCCATGCATCAACGTCGCGATCTTGTGGCGAGCGGCTATTTGCCTACGTCTTCAGAGAACTTTGAGTTTCCGCATCCGAGCATCAATATCCTGGCCATCCTGTCAGGAATCAAGAGACGGATGTGGGTAGCAAGATCTGCATAGGATTTGAACCAGTCAAAGGGTGTGTCTGAACCTTCTCTATCGCTCGAGTCAGTCAGGTGAACCGTTGCTGGCAGACTCGAGTGTGATCGATACCCACTGGGAATATCTCGAATCCCTACTCGATCGGATTATTGGGAGGTAGTCGACAGAGAGCTCTGCACAGGCTCACCAATACTCTTTAGTGCCATATTCCTTGTTCTCCTGGGGAAGCAGTGGCATGATGACGATATGGGGTGTAAATCTAGTGACTAATTAAGGGTAACGTAATGCAATTGTGGTCACACGCTCGCGCCCGAGCCCACGTTCCGGCGTTTGCTCTCTCACCACGACAACGTTGTATCCGTAAGCCCACTTGAATATCGAGTATACCATGGCAAGCTTATTCGAATCCCCCCTCTGACACTAGAACTGACATGCCAGTCCCGCAGTCTGCCATCCCAGCGTACGCGGTGGGCGCCTTGTGCATCACCGGCGGGTTCACGGGCTATCTTCGGACACGTTCTCTCCCCTCGCTCATAGCTGGCGTTGGGTAGGTTCATGCTCTAGCGTGAACTCTACATTGATGATTCACCACGTCGTGTCTAGTGTCGGTGTGCTCTACATCTGGAGTGCAGAACAAATCAAGAGGGGTGCACCGAACGGAATCGAGGGCGCTCTTGGTGAGGCTCCCTAACCAATCCCAAGTCCGTTTCGTTTACCCTCGGCGTCGTCGAATAGGTGCCTCCGCCCTTTTGTTGATGTCCTCGCTCCCTCGTGTCACCAAGGGACCTGTTCCCATTGTTCTGGCTCTGACCAGTGCTGGTGCGGGTACCTACTATGGAAAAACTTTGTGTGACCTGCGAAACCATGTTTGAATAGTTCCCTGCCGAGGTAATTTCGAGCTTGAATCCTCCAAGAACTATCGTGTTGTATTCTCATCAAACCATAAGAATGTCAATGATTGTGGTCATCGTCGTGGCGGAGATGCTCCTCCCTAGTGTAAAGTTGTACATCTCGGACAAACTCCACTCTGTTTTCGAGCATCTTGTCTGCATATGCCCGGGTAACTTGGGGTCCAAGGCAAAGGCAAAGAGTGGAATCGCTACCAAGTAATCAACTCTGGCCACCGTCAAGACCCCAACCCCAGTTTGACAGCTAATCATGGAACGAGAGGCGTGCGCTCAATGGCAGAGTTACGAAATGAGGACTTGTCCTGCATCGAGTCTGCGTCGAGTATATCAAGTTAACGAACCAGGGAATTGGTAACAAGTGAAAATTCAGGTACCGTTGTTCGATTTGTACTCCATTATTGTGGATGGGGGCAAATTGAGGACCAAACGTATGGTATCCCTATCCCATAGATCGTCATGAATTACGAAGCGCCAACTGCAGGCAGAGACAACACGGTGTTGTGCTCACCTGATCTTTTCACGTAGTTTCATATCCATCTCGATGCGGTTCCAGATAGCCACGATATCCTCATTCTGCCGGACGCTGATTGTGCACCCACAGATCTCTGGCCACTCCTCGCCGTTATCGTCTTCATTATTGCCGTCACTGTCACCATCCACCTTACGGCGACCCCTTCCACATTCGTCAAACATATCACCCACGACACCACACACGAGATCCTCCCATACGCGATCCGCGACACCCTTTCTTAAACGGATGATCCATTTTCCGCCAGCACGGTTGAGAGGATCTTCCCAGACAGGGCGGCGCACGCCGGCATGGAACAAAAGGTAGTCGGTTGTAGGCAGGAGGGAGGATGGGGGAGAGAGATGAGTGTGCAAGGACCAAAAGGACTCGACCTATGAGAGGATTGAGGGAGATGAAAGCGGCGTGATAGACAGACGGAAACTGACAGAGGAAAAGGAGGCAACCTTTTTGATGCCCTCCTCATAATTCGTGATCTTGTTTCCTGGCGCGCGCTGCTGGCGGAACCAGAAGACCCAACTAGAGATGATTGCGATTGGGGTGGCAGAGTAAGTACGAAGACGGGAGATGGATATGAGCACGAACATACGTGTTCCGGAGAGGGTGTACGGTGCCCGATGGGGGGGATGAACCGGTCGTTTTTGTGGGTGTGGGCTCTGGATCACGATTTGCTAGCGAGGTGGAGAAGTGGCGGCTTGCGGGGAGACGTCTGGGAGGGTCCTGTTGGGAGGATGCAGTGGTGTGCTGGGATTGCTGCGAACTGAGGCGGGTCTGAGGCTGGGAATGGTTCGAGAAATAGCCGGCCATTTGATAACTGAAGTAATAAAAAACGGATGCGATGGTCGAGGACAACTTCAATGTGGGACAGTTATGTAATCACAGTTATTTACAAGTCCGGGTTGAGATCCAAGTCCAGGTCAAAGACCGTCTGCGTCTGTGTCCGTACTTCGTGTCGGTACGGGTTCACACCAGGCCGGTCGCGTGTCGCTTGCGTCGGTTTCGGCGGTGGTGAGCGGGCTAGGACAAAATATCACTCAGCTCGATCAATCAGTCCATCACAGGACCACTCACGTTTTACGCTGTGACTCTCTCCGAGCCCTCCAAGAGGCTTTTCGACGTTCAATCTGCCCCTCCGCATCTTCTCCTCGTTAGGGAACGGCGGGAAGAACAAGGGAACGGGTGCACCGTGCACCGCGTTCACCGGAGCGTTCAGGTCGGGCATGTTCGGCGGAGCAGACGTGAACGCACTGAGCGATTGCGCGTACGCGAGCAGTTCGGGGTAGGGTATCGACGCTACAGATCATGTACTCTAAGACGTCCACACGAGGTCAACAGAGTGTCTACTCACCTTCTCTCGCTTTTCGTATCCCCTCGATTCTCTCCCCGCCCTCGCTAACCACGGCTTCCAGTTCCCTCTTCCCTTGAGCGATGCGCTCGACGACCCAGCGCCATCTCGCTTCAAGCACACCTATCTCCGTGATGAGCTCCTCAATCCGTTTCTGTCGTCTCTGGTGCGAAGCTGTTTCTGCCAGCACGCGTGCGAGGGACGCTTCGACACTGAAGAAAGCGGAGGTGGGTGGTGGGGCAATGCTGGGCTTGGCATGCGGATGTGGAGAAGACAAGGACTGAAAGAGTGTGTTCGAAAGTTTGGTGACCTCCGCGAGTGGTGCTGTGAGTGCATCTGTCATGCACAAGTTCGCCTGCGACGAGGCCATCTCTGTCGGATACTCCTAATGGCTGTCTTTGTATTGTTGGGGTTGTGAGGCCAGTCGGCCCTGGATCTTGAGCGTAACGTCGCACGGAGGATAAATACAATTCGGCACCGGGGTATTGGTCAGCTGCACATGAAATGTTTCTCCTGGTCGGTCGCCCGCAAGGCGATCTGGTATGTGCGCAGCTATGAAAGAAGCATATAAACGCGACCAGATATTGATTACTAGCAAGATTACACGACGGCGCCTCAGTCGTATACGTACCAGTGGCAGTTTGACGGCGGTGAGTTATCTTTATCGCCAAAATCTGCCTCACACGTTCGATTGGATCGTCTGCCAGAGGAACCAAGTGCGTGACCTTCCGTGAACATGTCATACCTATCCGTCGTTTGACTGACCGCCGATCCCAAACCCGGCGAACCAACGGATCTGAATTTACAACTTGGTCTGTGAGAATGACGGTTTCCGCCGGTGTCGCTCTCCTCCACCATTGCTTTCATGGGTTTCGATTTCGTCGACGACGACGTCACCGTATCTCAAGGGGAAGCAGTTCCCCAACTATCGTAGTTCACGTTTTCACCCTCGAGGTGAGACTGTCCGCTGTTCGTTTTCTGCATTGTGTAGGGTTTGGAGGCATCTTCCTAGACAAAGGAGGGGGGGGTTCTATAGGAGCTTATCCCCTACGTCCCATTTCCAGATCTTAATTTCCCATCATTCATTTTCTCTGTGTACTTGATGATACTAAGGATGCACAGAATGGAACGCGCAAATGTTCTCTTCCAAGAGACCCAGTGCAGTTGAGAGCACTCAAGTCCCAGTCCACTTCGGCCCGAATGATAATGATTACTGCTATCCATCAACGTCTCGCCAATACACACTGCCCATAGTTCAGGTGGGATATGGTGTAGCGGCTAGAATGGCAGTGTTGCGGGAACTCGAAATTCCCCAATGAACACAGCCATTCGGGAACTAGAAATTCCCTGCCGAGTTCGACTCCCGCTTCTGACCACTGTTTTGCTCCTTTATTATTTTTATAGGACGCATAGAATGTAAGGTGCAAATGTTCTCTTGCAAAAGACCCTGCAGCTGAGGGCACTCAACTTCCAGCCCAGTTCGACTCGAATCATAACGATTACCACTGTCCGTCGGAGTCACGCCAGTACCAATACGCACTACCCAGAGTTCAAGCGGGATATGGTGTAATGGCTAGAGCGGGGAACCCGAAATTCCACACAGAGCCATGTTGGGAACTGGAAATTCCCTTCGCAGCAGCCCTGCAGTTCGACTCTCGGTATGAGTATCTGAACACATTTTTTATTGTTTTCTCATGTATGCGTTGATGTTCTCTTGCCGTTGTCGAACTACTTAGTGATGATCATAAGTTTAGCACGGCACGACCCTGCCGAGACAAACCAGAACCGCGCCTGGACGAGACAGACAACCCTCTCAATAGACCGAGCGATCGAGAAGACCCTTGTTTAAGCCAAGCTTCGATGAACGGCACATCTCCGATGAGTCTGGTGAAGTCAAAGCTCTCGAGTTGGTTCACTCATTTCCTGTTCATTGACACTTCTCTTCTAGATACAGGCCGCCCGGGGGACCATCGCAGGGTTCTTCACGCGCTGTCATATTCCGTACGAAGTAGCGCCGTTCGATGATGTCCTTTATCAAGAATGCGTGGACGAAGCCGTACGACGCGGGTACTCGATGGATGGTACACCCTCCGTGCGTACGTACCTGCGTGAAGGCGTCACCTACACAGTTTGACCCGAATGATAATGATTACCAGTCCGTCAACGTCCGGCCAATATGCACTACCCATAGTTAATATTCATGGTGGACATGGTGTAATGGCTAAAATGGGGAACTCGAAATTCCCTGTTCACGCAGCGATTTCGGGAACTGGAAATTCCCTTCACAGCAGCCCCATAGTTCGACTCTCAGTATCCGAACAGATTTTTTTATTGTTTTCTCATCTGCGTTGATGTTCCCTTGCCGTCGTTGAATTAATGACGATCATAGGTTTAACACAGCACGAGCCTACCCAGACAAACCGGAACCAAGACTGGACGAGATAGGCAACCGTCCCAATAGACCGAGCGATCGAGAGAACCGTAAAATACTCGCGCTTAGCGCATCGTTACCCCTGTCAGAATTTTCGGTGGCGAACGCGATCGGTTGTGGGGACGACACCAGCTGCTTTCAACGACGGAACCCTTTCTACAAGGCTTATTAGACCTCATGTTGCAAGCCCCAAAGCATACACTCGATATCAGTATGTCCTCACCGTTTCCCAGAGCTTTACGGAACATACACTCGAGAAGAAACCGATCAGCCCCTGCGTCATCACCCATCGACCTCTGAAAGTGGTCAGGCTGGCGGGCAGAATCCACAGTTCAGCGTCACTTATGAGGATGACATGGTAATCACGACGAAGTATGCGATTGGTGCGGATGGTGCACGCTATGTGGTCAGGGCTTTTTGCACTGAGATATCGCCCTCACAACGCGTAGGTCCGCGCTATGGCTGGGTCAGGTTTTCCCTATCCTATGGTTTCCGAGGAAGATACAGACAGCAACCTAACACAGAATGTCGCTTTTAACGCCTCGGGCGGATGACCTTATGTCGGGACCCTCGGGTATGACATTGTCCCTTCACAGTTTCTTCCCTTTACCAGCCACCTCCTACGTATTCCTATCCGCCAAGGACCAGAACCCCACTTCTGGAAGAGCATGCCATCAGGCGTAACGTGCCCCTGGAAAAAGGCGAATATCTTCATTCACCCCAAGGAGTATATCCAAACTCACGTCGATCGGTTCAGACTGTGTATACTTGCGTCAGGTCCTGGTGTGAACCTAACGGGTATCAAGGACGTTATAGTCTTCACGTTTCCGCAGCCCCGCTTCCATTGCTGATGCTACTTTCTGCCGCTCCCTCTCGTTGCTGAAGCTGTTTTGTGCGTTCGTTCCCTTGCTGGTGGGCACGGACTCAATGGACTCTGGCTTGCGAGATGCCACCTTCCTTGGAGAAGAACTGACGAAGCACGTCCGTGCTATTGAAATCGACTCTCCGATGGTTCGCCCACGATGCGATACGTGCGTGCATTCCGAGCGATCAAGCTCACAAAAGGCATTCTATTGGTCACAGGCATGAAGTACCGAGATAGAGCACCGAAATAGGATGCCGTAATAGTACCCGATCTACTTTGCAACGATCCACCCCATGGTGTTGTGTGTCCGTGGAAATATCCTGTCACCAGAACCTCTCGCTTTTCCATCATGTTACTTTGGTGGCATACCCGTCCCATATGATCTTATCTTGCATATAGCACCGTCTTCATTCATCTGTCCTCTCGCGTCTTGGGCTCTTTGGAGTGGCTTGGAAGTTGGTCCAATGGTCAACCAGCGGCAGTATTGATATTACACCCCGGCCCAACGCCGGCCATTCATTCATACGTATATAAGGGATATCTGTAGCTAGTCGGAT
>JBBPRR010000864.1:0-15426 GCA_038093115.1 Hortiboletus flavorubellus | reverse complement strand
ACCAGTAGGTGGAAAAATCTGGAAAAATAGGGGTATATAGCTCATGATAGGGGCTATCATTCCCTATGGTATCAAAGGGTATTGTCCACAGGGAGCTGTGGAAATTCTGTTTCTCGGATGACTGCTTTGCTATGTGCGTGCATGAAACTAGTTTCGTGCAGGTCAACGTCCCCTAGTACTTATACTTGACCGTCTGTACTTATAGTTTTTTACACTCATTCTGTGCAATACTAGCATACTCTTGTGTCTAGACGTCTGACTGACTCTGAACCTCATCCCTCGTCCTCAGTCCCTTTGTAACCTAAAACCCTTGGATCTTCGTCTTAGGTATTTACTCAGACGTTGTGTCTCTTTGTGAGTACCTCCTGAGAAGTACTGGAATATAGTTTTCTTCTTGTGTATGCTATGCATAACAAAAGAATGAGTATAATCTTTCGTCCCTCCTATCTAGGAGCAGGACACCCCCTCTAGCAACATTTCATTTCTCATCACCAAGATCGGGCCCTTTGTTGACGATATGGGCTTCCACTTAATGATGACCTACATTCTAACATTGATATTGATCCACAATCCACAACAACCCCAGGACCTAGTACCCTTCAGCAATACAGACCCTCTCGTATCCCAGCAAACCTCCTGATCAGTGAAACTACCCCAGTTCCCATGTCTCGAGCTTCCACTGAACTGAAAGCAGCTCTCCCTGCCGATTTCTCTAGAGAACCTGCAGATGTCATGTGATGGATTAAAACCATGTGCACCTACTTCGCTATCAACCCTGACTTGTATATCCTCAACTCTCAGAAGATCATGACCACTTTAAACAAGATGAGTCAAGGATGAGGAGTCTCTTTCTCTGAAATGTGGTATAATAAGATGGCTGACACCAACATCATCGCTTTTGATAAAAGCTTTAACAAGTTTGTGGAAAACTTTGAAACCACCTTTTTCCTCTTTGACACTAAAGAAATTGCCCACCATAAACTTTCTAAACTTACTCAGGAGTCCTTTTGTTGTCCTGTTGGAGTCACTGACAATGGTTTCCAAAAATACATTACTGATTTTCAAAACCTATTCTCCTGAGCAGGGATTACTGACGACATCACTCTTATTGACCAATTCTCCCTTGGGCTCGACCAACAACTTGCCACTATGATTCTCTCCATGTCAATCATCCCTACCATCATTAACAATTGGATTGACAAAGTGAAAACCTTTCACACTCAGAAGATATGTATTCTTGTTTTGAAAGGAGGAAGATCATACACTCCTACTCGACCCTTATCCTCCATCAGAGATCCTAATGCCATGGGTGTCGATGCTATCAGTCTTTCCAAGCTTACTCCTTAGGAACATGCAAAATGCATTTGAGAAGGAAGATGTTTTCATTGCCACAACACAGAGTACAATGCCTCTCAATGTCCAAAGCCTAAGAACAACTTCTCTTGTCCTTCCTCTCATCCCCAGACCACCTGTTCTCAGAATATCTATACTACTAAAACAACATCCCCTTCTTCTTCCTCGCTTCCTGTCGAAACCCCTTCTGCCCTCTCTTCTTTCATCAATTCCCTCAAGATTCAGGAAAAAGATGAAGGTGAAATCCTTCAAGTTCTCCAGATGTGTTACGAAGAATCTGAACCTGCAAAGGAGGAAGTCTTGGTTATAAACATTAATCAGGATTTTTAAATTGGAAAGTTGTATCGACATCTTCTTCCAAAAACCTTTACCATGTACTTGTAGCACCCAGTAATGAATAAACTCTTTGTTTCCCAGTAAAGCTACAGGTTAAAAACCAAACTGTCGTCACCACTGCCCTCACTGATTCTGGAACCACTAGAAATTTCATCGATCTTGGACTCCTTTCCCACATGAACTTTCCTATACAACGTCTTCCCAGACCTGTCAAAGCATACAATGTCGACAGGACTCTAAACAAAAAAGGCACCATTCTTTGAAAAGCCAAACTCCTGGTACACATTGCCAAACGACCTGAACATATTGAACTTATGGTTGTTTCTCTCAAGTGTAAACAGATCATCTTAGGCATGCCCTGGCTTAAAATCCAAAATCCTTAAATTGATTGGAAGTCTCACATCCTCTCATTTCCCTTGACCCCTATTATCTCTTCAATTGAAGAAACCCCCTGACATTATCTACTCCGCATGCTTGATCTCGACATTGACCAAGAAATCTCTTCTCTTTATTAAGCAATATCCTGATGTGGTCAATGTGTCTCCTGGTGAGTACCTCCCCCAAGGACCCAAGGTAGAAACCATCAATAAGATTATACTATCCACCCAACTTGCCCAAGAGAATAAACAACCCAAAATATCTCTCCCTTCTTGGTACAAGGACTTTGAGGACATCTTTTCAGAAAAGACTTATGATCAACTCCCACCGCACCAATCCTTTGACCATACCATTGAACTAAAACCTTCCTTTGTCCTGAAAATTGCCAAGGTATATCTGCTGAACCCTAAAGAGTACGATGCTTGTTGAGCCTTCATCGATGAACATTTGAAGACTGGCCATATCCTTCCATCTAAATCTCCACAAGCAGCCCCATTCTTCTTTGTCCCAAAGAAGGATGGCTCCCTTCATCCTTGTCAGGATTACTGGTATTTGAATTCTCACACTGTCTGCAACACATACCTGCTTCCTCTTATTCCTCCTTTCATCAACTGGATAAAGAACTCCACCTGGTTCACTAAATTCGACATTCATTGGGGCTATAACAATGTTCACATCAAAGAAGCTGACCAATGAAAGGCAGCCTTTATCACTCCATTTGATCTGTATGAGCTCACTGTTATGTTTTTTGACTTTTGCAATGCTCCTCCCACTTTCCCAGCCTTCATGAACCATATCTTCTCTGACATGATTGCTGAAGGTTGGTTGGAAATTTATATGGATGATCTCAGTATCCATACTGATGGTGATTTTGCCCTCCATCATGAACAAACTCATCAAGTCCTTTTTTGTCTCCAAAAACATAATCTTTCTTTAAAACTGTCCAAGTGCACTTCAACATTCCTCATATTGAATTCCTTGGTATGATCATTGATCAAGGACATGTCACAATGGACCCTATCAAGATTTCTATCATTTGTAATTGGCAACCTCCCACATCTGTCAAAGGCATTCAATCCTTTCTTGGTTCCACCAACTTCTATCAAAAGTTTATCCCCAACTTCTCCAATTCTGTCACTGCCTTAACCTTATTCATACGAAAAGATCAACCTTGGCTTTGGACCCCTCTTCAACAACATGCCTTTGATTTCCTTAAGACCACCTTCTCCACTGCTCCTGTCCCTGTCATCCCTGATGTTACTTGTCCCTTCTCCATCATGACTGATGCTTCTCTCCTTATTGCCGGTGCAGTTCTTCTTCAATCTAACACCTTTTCTTGGACCTTTGCACCTGCTGAATGCAATTATGATATCTATAATCACGAACTCCTTGTGGTCATTCTTGCCCTCACAGAATGGCATCACTACATCCTTGGCACCACTCATTCTGTCACCATTATTACTAATTACAAAAACCTTTCTTATCTCAAAGACCTTCAGAAACTCTCTCGCCAACAAGCCCGCTGGTCTCTCTTTCTCCAAGACTTTAATATTCTCTGGAAGGTTCTCCCAGGTACCCAGATGGCCCCAGTCAATGTTCTTTCTTATCATGACCACATTAATACCACCCAGGACAATACTGACACTTCTATTGTCCCTAACCCCACTGTTATCAATGCTTTAGACCTTTTCCTTGCTTCTCATATCAAGAACTCTTCTTCCTCTGATCCTTTAGGTCTTCGTGCCCTTGCGAACCTAGACAATGGTTTGCTGTTATTTCCTCATTTTTTTCCTTCTGACTGGTCCTTTGACAATAGCCACCTTTATTTCAAGGATTGTATATATGTTCCCCTGTTGTCTCAGTCAGCATTACCTCATTCTATTCATTCCTCTCCTCTCACTGGACATTTGGGTCATTTTCGTACCAAAGCAATCCTTGAGTGTGATTTTTGGTGGCCTGGCCTTTCTTTCTTTGTTTCTCATTTTATTGCTGGTTGTTCTGTTTGCCAGCAGAACAAGGTTCTCACTCACCTGACCATCCCACCCCTTCTGCCCTTTTGCCAACTCTCTGTCAATCTCATTACCGACCTTCCCCTCTCCCAGGGTTATCATTCTTTGATGGTCATGGTTGACCACAGCCTTACAAAGGGGGTAATTCTTGCCCCTTGTTCCAAGACTATTGATGCTAAGGGGATAGCTCAACTTTTTTTTTTCAATTTCATATTCAAACAATTTGGCCTCTACAACTCTGTTATCTCTAATAGAGGCCCTCAATTTGCCTCTGCCTTTGCCAGAGAACTCACTCACCTCCTCAAGTATGATGTTTATCTCTCCATTGCATACCATCTGCAAACTGATGGACAAACCAAATGAACCAATCAAGAAATCGAAACTTATCTTCGTATCTTTTGCTTCAACAACCCTCATGACTGGTCTCATTTCCTTACCTCTGTCATTTATCCACAACTCTGTCCCTCATAGTTTCACAAAAACTTCTCCATTTTCCCTCCTCTATGGCTATGAACCTCATGCTTATCCTTCCTTAGGAAAGACGTTTATTCCCACTTTGGAAAATCATTTGTCCTCCCTGAAAAATGCTTGAAAGGAAGCCCTCGCTGTACATGAGTCCACTCATCAGATCATGACTCTTTGCTCCATATAGAAATTTCCCTCTTGGAAAGTTGGTGACAAAGTTTGGCTTGAAGCCACTAATCTCTGTCTGCATTATTCATCCTGAAAACTTTCCCCCAAACACCACAGACCTTTTGAAATCTCTCAGGTCCTATCTCCCCTTACTTACTGACTCCACCTTCCATCCACATGAAAAATTCATGATGTATTCCATGCATTCCTTTTATCTCCTTTCTGACAAACTGAAGCACATGATCCTTCCTTTCCCCGACCTCCACTGGATCTAATTAACTCCAAAGAAAAGTACAAAGTGGATCATATCGTTTCTCACAAGGGAATACGAGGTCACTGCTTGTACCTGACTACATGAAGAGGATATTCTTCAGCCAAAAATACCTGGGAATCCAAAACCAATCTCTGCCATGCCCCTGACATTCTCTCCTCTTATAAACGGACCCACAATCTTTCATAGGTCTCTATTCTCCCCCTTTTTTTCTTCTGGAAAGTGACATCTCTTCATGAAGTACCCCCCCAACGCATGTTTTATTTCGAATTTGCCTTCTTTGATGATCAATATGTCTTTTCTTTCATCCTCAGTTGCTTCTTCTTCATTCTTGTCTTCTTTGGCATCTACCTCCCCGCTGTGTTCCAGATGAGTCTTGCCTACCTTTTTACCCATCTCTGCCGCCCATACGCTCTATGCCACCATCCTTACAAACTCCATCCTCCTTCACACCATCGAGGCCCTTCCTTTATATGAGGAAGACATGGTTACTCAGGAATTGGTTCACCTATTCCATGAAGTTTCCATTACTCAATGGTACCACTTCCAAGCAGCCCCAAGTGATCTCCCTGCGAAGTTCGGCCTTCCTCTTTACCTTCACCTGGACACACTTCCCGGGTGAGTTTTAACTATCCTTCACCTGGACACACTTCCCGGGTGAGTTTTAACTATCCTTCATCTTTATGGTTTCCATCAATACGTTGAACGTCTCCCTCCCTCCATTATCTATCTCACTTTCCGTCGCATTTATCTCTCCTTACCTATGCAGGATTGAGACCGTTACTTAGAATGAGCCCAACTACCCACAGTCACTGATTCTCCTCCTCCTACCCCTGTGCCCACTCCCTCTTCTTCTCTTACCGACCACATCTCCTCACCTACCCCTTCTGAGGTCTCTTTTTCCCCTACTGCTGTTGAAGAAGTCCCTGAAGATGCTATGACCCTTCATTGTGTGGCTGTAGCAGCAATCCACAGACGTCTCCCAGATGGGAGTGAAATCACCTCTTCTCCTACTCACGTCCTACCCCCTCGCCCTTATCAACCGGCATCTGCTCTCTCTGAATGCTTTTGGTGTCATTGTCTCAGCCACTATCAAGAAGATTGTCCCAATTACACCTGTCCAATCTGTCTCATGTCAGCCCCAGCTTATCCTCAGTCCTCTTGCCTTTGGATGCAATGCGACTTTTGCCATCATTGGGGACACGGACGACAATTCTGTCCCGAGCAAATCTGTGGATACTGCAATCAACATGGACATATACTTGATGATTGTCCATTCCAGGCGCTTTCTTTAGAACAATCCACCGTTCTCTTTGGCTTTTCCACCATTCCCCACAATCACTCCTCCTAATGAGATTTCTCTTGAACCTGGAGTTTGATTGTACGAAAGGAGCAATGTTGTAGTTTTTCTCCTTTATCATTGTCTTTATCTTTTCTGCTTTCCATGACATATACATCTTTTTCTAGGTATATACAAGATAGTATGGTTCTTTGGCTTACTCTTTGTAAGTCCTTTTGCCTCCACTTTTCGTTTACTTTGATCACTTTTTATCCTTTCTTGATTCTTTGGACAAACCTCTCCTTGGCCAATTCTCTTGCACCAGTCTCATAATTCCTCTTTTTCATTAGTCCTAGGTGACGTGTCCCTTTACCTAAGCATTCCTCAACCTTCTCTGAAGTTCTCTGATGACGTATCCCCTAGTACTTATACTTGACCATTTGTACTTGTAGTTCTTACACTCATTCTGCACAATACTAGCGTACTTTTGTGTCCAGACATTTGACTGACTCTGAACCTTGTCCCTCATCCTCAGTCCCTTTGTAACCTAGAACCCTCAGACCTCTGTCTTAGGTACTTACTCAGATATTGTGTCTCTTCATGAATACCTCCTGAGAAGTACTGGAACATAGTTTTCTTCTTGTGTACGCTACGCATAACACTACATAGGATGAGTATGAACAGATAAGGTATCATTCCTTGAGCTGAACATGAGATCGTTTGAATCTATGGATAGATCGTCTGCCTCCAAGTGCTAGGATACTCTCACTGTGGATAAATCATCTGGACCTCCTAATCTGAGGGCGAGAACAACTCTGACTGCTTGGTTTATTTCTTCATCTGAAGCATAGCAAAAGTCGGATGGTTGCAAGTCCACTTCCAATAGCTTTAAAAATTGTGTAGCAGCCAAGAGCAAATGTGGTGATGGTGGTGAGGTCCTTTCCATGCCCTGTGAGCCTGCTGATTCCACTGATGAGGCTGTTTGCTCTCTTACTGATTCTGGCTAAGCTATTTCTGCTGAGGCCACATACAAAGGGTTAGATGGGCTGACTTGACCTGGGTTAGAGGAAAAGGAGCGAAGGAAATAATGGAAGATAATCAGCACTGGCTCTACCATAAGCTCCAAGTGCAGTGATTCTTCATGGGGATGCACTTGTGAGGGTAGCGTTGAGGTTGGCAAGGTAAGGGTAGTAGTTGGGAGTCTAGTTCTAATGAAACAACCCTAGAGCGTAGCTTCCTTAGGTTGTTAAAAAATCTTTTAACTCAGAAAGGAGAAGAGAGAAAAGGCTTGTCAGGCCAATAGAGTCCTTCTTATAGTGCTTAGGGGAAAAAACCAAGAGAACTAGACTAAAGTTCTCTGGTGGTGACATCAAGCCTTAAGTACCTACTAGAGATATGTACACATTGTGACTGTATCTAATGATCTAAAAACAAAAGGGGAAAGGGGCATAGGGTGAAACAGAAGTGAAACACATGAGGTCAACACACAGTGTGGCAGAATGGAAAAAAAGCAGAACATATGTGAAACATGTATATCAAGGAATGGAAAAGAAGCATGATCAAATACTTCTATAAAAGAGTGAAACATAAAGATGTGAAATAGAGAAGATGAGAAGTCTCATGCATGAAATGGAAGTGAGGAGGTGAAGAGACAACTAATATACATGAGATAGGGGCAAGTGTGAATGAGATAAGATAATGATAAGATTGTCTGTTGTTGTACATGGAAAATATTAAGTCCAATGAACATAGGGGTACAGAAATATACCAATTGTAACACCATCCACAGCCATTCGATGGTGTTCTTCCTACAATCTGACCAGGTGGGTAAAATCAATGACTGTGATCGCATGGAAGAATGAGCTACCTGTGAATTGTCTGTCTTGGCCTAGCAATAATGGATTCCATATTTCCATCTACTACATGGTGTGCTGATCATGGATGAAAATAAGATATGAACCTTGCTCACCTGCCACTCCTTCTCCACCTTTGAGATGATAGACAAGGCTAACATACTCTCTCAGGCCATTAGAGATGTTAGCTTTCTATGAATGGAATAGATTATGATATATCTGCCTTGCAGCCTGAATTGCTCAAGGGTGCTTACCAAATCTGATGTGAATGGAGAAGTGTATACAAAGATCCAATTCTTTGATGGCCATGCCAAGATCCAGGTTGCGAGTTGTGTGACATTCTAGGAAAAGAGAACAGTGCAGATAAAAAATTAAGTTGTGAAGTAATTTTGATTGACTCCAGTTCAAAGTTATTAAAGATTCCGTGAATGATCACCTGTTAGTATAAATTAACACCTATGGTAGACAATCTGGTTCTTCATTGAGGGTTGGACCTGGATGATTCTGGACCTTGTCAGTAAGCATGTCTGGGCTACATGGTGAAATACATCATTAATGCATCATCAACTTGATTATCTATCACTAATCTGTGATTACAAACAGGAGTGAAGACAATGTAGTTTCCAAACATGTTAGCTGATGATTGTTGAAAATCAAGATCCTGTGGAGTACATCAAAATTGTAGTTGATTGCAGAGTATGGCTCTTACCTTGGTGTTGTGAAGATATTGTGAGGGGATATTTCTTGATTTGCATGTCTTTGTAGTATGGTCAAATTATTAAAATTGTGATATGGAGTGTGGTTCAGGCTCACTCGCTGGGCATTGCAGGATCATCAACACTCACAGGATGACCATATGATCATTTCTGTCTGTAGCTTGGATGGACAAATATTTCATGTAGATCCCAAGCACGATTCCTAATAACATGTGGTATTTCTGTCTCTTAAACGGATTAGGTGTACTGTAATGGCATTAATGTCGCAAAAATGGCAGTTTGAGTGGGTGGACTCACCATTACACCTCCGGATTCAGGAAGTAGTACTGACTTTGAACTCTGCTTACTCTGATAAACAGACCAGAAGAGAAGTATCAAACAGGTTTTCTGCGATGGTTGATTGGTACTAGTAACCAAACTGTGAAAAAATCTTTGTGAAAATTTGCCCAATTAAATTTAAACTCAGAAAACACTGGTAGACAGGGGCTCACTTTCCCCAAGCAAGTAAGCACAAGTTGTTCTGTGAAGCAGCCACTCAGAAAGCACACATAGATTGCACTGTGGAGCATGTATACTCATTCACATGCACCTTGAGTCACTGTTGCTGTATGAACATGGGAGCACTACATGTACACAGATACAATGGTCTGTGAACACACGAGCACTCGTGCCCCCCACCCACTCATGTGATCTTATCAAATCCGTTGACCTGCACCAATGTGTTTGAATGTGGATACATAGTTATTATATATGTGATGCTAGACATTTGACCTGAGATTTCTGTAACAGCTGCCAATTTGCAACTATGCTTGATGTATTTATCTTTTTATTTTCTTCACTTCCTCAAGGGTAGATTCCCTTATCAAGCACCTTGAACAGGTGCCATCCCTTCATCAAGCACATAGGTTAGGTGCTACCTCTTATCAAATACCTTGAACAGGTGCAATTTCCTTATCAACTGCACTAGGCATGCACAAACAAGTTATCTATGCACCAGAAGTGCAATCAACTCATATTAGATATGTGATAACTCTTATCTGCTGATTGCTGGCAATCTCTATCTAATCTTTAGAATGGTCTGGACCACCCTCTTATGTTTCACCTCTTCACTATGTCACCATGTCACCTCTTCATACCTTCACCATATTACAGGATATTCCTCCAACCCTTCACATCTTCACCTCTTCACCTCTTCACCTCTTCACCTCCTCACCTCCTCACCTCTTCACCCCATGATATGGCTATGCCTTTGCTTCTGATCATATATTATTCTTCCATTCTTGATCCATGCCTCCTCCTTATGTCTTTCATATCCTGCCATATCATGCTTCTTCATTTATGATCATTCATTAATTTATGATCTCTGCCATATCCTCATGGTCAGGGTTATGCTTCCATTTCATTATTTACATCCCTCCTTCTTATGTTTCTGCTTCTATCCATGCTTTCCCCTTGTGTTATACTTCCATTCCATGACTGTACTAATACATGTGTTGCACACATGTTCAGGGACTCATCTTATCTATAGATCTATGCACAACATATACATACTTTATGTAGTATATAAAGCCCCTCAAGCAGTGGCCAATGCTCTCCAATCTAGCCCTCCTTGAAGTTTTCCCTTCTACTCCTCTGGCTGACTCACTCCCCTCTCCTTATTCTTATATGGGTTGATTCCCCTAACCTATGTCACTAAGAAGTTAGCTACCAAGTGTACTCAAGAGCAAGCAGCCTCAGCAAAAGCTTTAGGTTGCTTTAATTTCAATTTTCACTATATTTCCACAGTTCAAATGCTTAACTAATTGAGGGACATATGGACCATAGTGTCTAGTATATACCTCTATTTTTCCTTATTTTTTCATTCACAGGTTGTGGAGAAACAAAATGATTTCTTTCAACATACTTTTATTACTACCTACAAGTACATAGTAAACCATTTTCTTAATATCTCTTTTACCCTTAAGTACTTAGCCAAGTGTCAGAGAAGCAAATGGAGCATGTGATCTCAGTTGTGAATCACCTGACTCAGATCATGTGACCCTGCACAGCATGAGTCATAATGAGTCAATATATGTAAGTCAAAGTGAGTTAAATGAGGACTAACCAAAGCACTGCCCCTAGACTAGCAAAATGATCATGTGACCTGCACAGCATGAGTCATAATGAGTCATAACAAGTCAGCATAAGTCATTGCCAAGCCAAAGACTATATTTAACTCATTGCAAGTCATTTTTTAACAAGGTGAGTCAAAGTGAGTTAGTATGAGTCATATCTTGGCATAGCCACATGTAAATTACTATATAAGGAGCGCAATTCAGCCCCATTTAGCAGGTTCCCTCTTTTAGGAAAAAGATTCCTACAAGAATAAATCTCAACCAACAAGTGCTCACAAGTGTATCCCTCTACAAACAAATACATAGAGAAGCTGTGTAGAGAAGTTCACATGCTATAAATAGAGCTACTTAGACCCATAGTTAGGAGTATACTGAATCCCTTAGGATAGAGTCAGTTAGGACACCTTTAGGGAGAAAACCCCAGAGTGAACAACTAAAGGGAATAAATCCCTAGCTAGTAAGAAGACCTAATAGTTCATTAGCACCTTGGAAAAGGACTTTAGTCAAGAATTTGAAGCTGATTGCCAACTCCTTAGTGCATAATAGAATCAGTTTAGGAAAGACTGTTCTGTGTGACTAAAAGACGTGTGTGAATCAGTAGTGAGAGTGAAGTATATTTATGCTACCTACCCAATTAAGCATTCCTAACTGAGTCGAGCTAATTGGAAGTCATTGAGAGCGCTGTAAAACACTAGTCCCGTCTGTGCTGCAATAGCAAGAGGGATATTAGAAAATATGAAAGAAAGGTACAAATAGATTCATTCCAGGGACCCTAAAGAAGTTGGTGGGGGCAAAGGACCTGATTACACAATCCAGAAAGGAATCTGAAAAGATAGGTGTAAACCCGAATGAATCTGATCCAGAAAAATGATGAGAAAAAGATCTGAAAAGTGAAGTAAAGATAGAAGAAAGTAGAAATATACGTTCAATGATAGAATCCAAAAACCCAGAGCAGATTTGATAAAATGGTGATGAGATAAAAGAGATCCGGTCAAGAATGAGGACTGGGTATGAGCGGAAAAGTGACGAGGTTCACAAAGACACGGCTTTGCAGCAAGGAAATGGGTGATCAGTGCACATGGGCAAAAGATGTATTATCTATCGCACTATAGGGGTTTTATAGTCAAGGGAACACCCAAGACTTTTCCTAATAAGGGAAATATCAATCAGTAACCAAGTACATCAAAGCAAAAGAAAAAGAACATTGTCCCTTCATGGGTAAACAGAAATTATGTGAAATACTACAAAAGGGTCTAGGCCTATGTCAAAGTGATATGAAAGCTTAATGAAACCAAAAAAAATCAATCCAAATGAAAAACAAGGATCTGAATAGATCATGCACGTGTGAAGATCTGGAAACGGACAGATAATGTTGGATTGCATCGGATTGCATTGGGTTGGACTAGGATTGGATCAGGTTGGACTAGGATTGAATTGGGTTGGACTAGGATTCATCAGAATATAATTGGGAGCAATATGGAAGTCAGTGGAATGATGGGATATGATCACAAAGAACTTTAGTTCCTTACAGCGCATCTTAGGGAAGTAACCCTAGTCACTACAGAGTACCTTTCTAGCAACCTGAGAGTTGACTAGACCATTCCCCCAACTATCCATCATACAATCCATACATCACTCCAACTGAAAACCAGATTCTCAACATATTGCTGAACCCCAATCACCCTCAACCTCATTAAAAATTGACAAACAATCCATGTGCCTAATAGTCAACCCCTTTCTACAAGTTGATACTTGTTTTTAATGTCAATTCAACCAGGGAAGAGTACTCTCTTCACCTTGCTTCAGGTTTACTATCTGTGGAAATAAGATTGGTTGTCTGGTAAGCATTTCTTAGCATTTCTACTGATCTTATCTAAAAAAAAGGCACTGTTCCCCATGGACATCCCGCATACTCCAACCTACTGAGCTGCATCCACATACACTGTTGCCCACCTTATCATTCTTACCTATCAGGTGTACTGATTGATTTCTTCAACTCATTATATGTATACCCTCATATTTCCTCTGTCTCCATCAATCGATGTGCTCTCTTGCATCTCCACACTCTTCCCTTCAACCCATGCAGCTCAGCACACTCCTCCGACCTTGTTGAGCATCTGCATGTGCACACTTATACATGATATGTTTATTCTGCTTAGTAGTGCTTTCATACCTTGGCTTAACCTGTATTGAGGTGTACTTGATGGTGTTGGGATGTGGCAGGGTGTGCTTGAAACATGCAAACAGTGACGAGAAATAATTAGTGATGTCACATACTTCTAGGCAGTACTGTGATATTGTATTACCTGTAAGTATAAATCTCGCAACTCTGATATGACCTGCACATGCACCAGCAGCATGGCTTGATCCCATTCCAACACCATCATTGAATTTTGATCCACAAACATACCCCCCACACACAACCACCTCACCACTCGCCACCACTCCACTTACAGGTTCTGATATCATTCCAAATCAGCATAGAGAACTTTTAGACTGATTTTCATGCCTAGCTTGGGGTCATTCTGAAAATTACTTCAAAAAGGACAAGTTTCCCAAGTTTGGTCTTATTTATTTTATTGACCTACATGAATCTTCAGTTGCCTTTGAGTACATCTTTATAGGGATTGTGAGAAGTAGCATGATATTAGTGAGAGATGAGTACCATGCTGTGCTGACCGCTTTACAGGGAAACAAATACAACCATGGTGCTACATTGTAGGGCAGCCTGGTATCAGTAGATCTTGAATAGCATTCACACACCTTGAACTTCTGATAATTGTTTCATTTCCCTAGCAAAAACATTTTTCCTCATTTATCTACTTATGCACTTTCTTGGCCAGAAACAACCAGTTGCACTAGAACTTCCAGTTTCTTCAGGATCATACACACTCTTCACCGATGGGGTAGTTCATATTCAGTCTATCACAAAACCCCACCTGTTATTCAACTGTCAATCCTTCATATGATCACTTTGTAACTTCCATCATAAAGGCGAAACTCCAGGCTCTATATTTACAGGTTCACAGCATCATATCCAGGTTATTTAGGCAACATCTCCCAAACCTGAGCACTGAAAGGGATGGAGTAAGCAGGTTAGTGTCAAACCATATATTATGGATATTTGGTCCATTGACAAAGTCAAGAAACTGGTGTGAGCAACACATTCTTCATTCAAGTTGTGGCAATTGCTGACAATCACTAGGGCTCTGTTGCAACTCAATATCAAGGGCCTGACCTCACTTGCAGAGAAGTGGGGTGACATTCCTCGGACATTACTACACTCCCTCTTCAAGCCCGGCAACATTGAGGATAAGTATCATCAGATTGTCCAAATGGCTGTCCAGGAATGCAAAATAATGCTAGAGGATGGAGCAGTGCTTGACTTTCCCGAACATGCCCCATCATTATTTTATTTCATTCAGCCAGCAAAAACTGTGGGGATCATTTTTCACACACGGCCCCATGTGTCTATGCCAACATGAATTCTCCACTGTCTTTTAGCAGAGAGTCTCCAATTGCAGACCAACATCATTAAGCTTGAGTTTTTCAGGGCACTTAATGTACCTGCAGAAACACGCCAGGCCACTGAATATATATATAAGTCCTGGTTTCACAACTACTTCAGTACTGAAATGTAATAGATATATTGCAAATGGATTCTGTCAGGCCAGCAGAAAGCTCCAGCAGGAGAGCTTCAAGGGTCAGCCAACATCATTTTAGTCACCCAAGATACTCCTCCATCATAGAAACCTCCATTCTACTGGGTTCTCCTCACCAAGAATTTTCCTGAAATCAACAGCACTCTCATTCTAAATGATAGCATACTTGCAATTCAGATTATCATCACAGAGTGCCATCGGTTGTCACCAGCAAAGGGCTTGGAAAAACTGAGGGAGCTCCTACCAGCTAATCTCAAGAATCTTATATGACATGTGGAGTAGATGAAGATCAGATTGAGGGAATCGCAAAGAAACATGCTGGAAAGGTATTATCTACAATAAAAAGAACACGCATGCACATTGGGTGGTCAGTAGTGGATCCCATTCGCCACAGTATTCCTTACAAGGCATGCAAATTTTATTGATTTATTGAGGTTCATTAACTTGGTTGTTAGGTATTTTGTAATAAGGATGATCTAATGTAAGGATGATTCAGCATCAAGCAAATCAATGGAGACTGAAATTGAGCTGGCTCCAAGTGATATTCATTTTTGTTACCCTTTTTGTTGTTGCTCTCGTCGAACAGTCGAATTTCCAGCAGACAATTACTTGTTTCCCTCTTGTTGTACATCAGTAAATCTTCACACTACTTATGAATACTTAAATGCACTTATTCACTTTATTCAAGTATATAAGTATATATTGTAGCAGCGTGCAAAGGCACCAAAGTCCCCAACTCCATTTCTTACACCCACACACACACAATGACACGTAAAGTGCTAAGATTCTCAGACATGAATGTACATATATATATTGGCAGAG
>JBBPRR010000863.1:0-15430 GCA_038093115.1 Hortiboletus flavorubellus | reverse complement strand
GGACTTTTTGAACTACGAAACTGTCCTGCTTGTCGGTGCCGGTATTGGTGTCACGCCATTTGCCTCGTAAGTTCCGGTCGTTGCTAAGTGATGCGGATGATACCATCTTTTTTAATTACAGCATATTGAAATCTATCTGGTACCGCATGAACAACATGAACAACTCGAAACCGACGCGCCTCTCCAAGGTTTACTTTACCTGGGTCATCCGTGACTTTGGCAGCGCAGAGTGGTTCCACTCCCTCTTGCAAGCTATTGAAGATCAAGATACTCAGAATCGAATCGAGATCAACATCTATCTCACGGCCAAAATCAAGGAGGACGACGTGAACAATATCATCGTGCGTTTTTGGCATCCATTGTTCTTGAAAAATGGACTAAAAGCGTGATGCTTTTCTATTCTTGTGGTGTAATGCAGGTTCAAGACGTCGGTGCAGAGAAGGATGCGATCACATCACTACGTGCTCCAACTCATTTCGGGCGGCCAAACTGGGATAAAGTTTTCACATCCATGGTTGACAAGCACCCTGAGACGGACGTCGGTGTGGTACGTGTACATACGCGTTCGCGGCATTTCACCCCAACCCCATATGTACTCTTCCGCAGTTCTTCTGTGGACCTGCCGTCCTGTCCAAGCAACTCCACCAAATATGTAACAAGTACTCGAACCCTGACGCCGGTGGAACTAGATTTTTCTTCGGAAAGGGTGTGTTCTCTCGTCCAGTTTTTGACGCTCGGTCCCTAATGTCATTGTTCCCTCCGCGCGTTCCTTGTTAAAACAGAGAACTTTTAAAGACGGAGGTCATGCATGTGCATTGTACTTCTTTGGGTCGGTAGCTTATGTATTGTATTTACGCGCTGGTTTACGCTCAATATTTCCGTGTACAAGGTACCTTTTTACTGGGATAGTTCGGGCATCCTTTCGTCACTAAGATGTTATAAATGATCCTCTGCTTTCAGCCCCACACACAAGTCTTCTCCATCGAGCAGCGGCGTCTGAGTCGGTACATCAATCGATGCAGTCTGAGTAGATGCGTTTGGGTGCTGCAATCCTCCAAAATCGCCCCAATGACACGATGAATTACCGACAGTAATGATGCAGTGAAGTGTCATGGTATCCATGAAAAGAGCCACCAGTAAAAATAAACATGTGCTGTTAAGCAGTCGCGAGGGGCATAACCAAAGGAACGAGGAGGGAATGTCCAGAAAAAAAGATCAAAATCCGAAAAGACACCGGGTCCTCAACCAGCCCGGGACCGGGCCAGGGGACGGGGCAGAACCCTTTGCTGAGTGTTACATCCCCGCAAGTGTCACATGTCACAGTGGCCACCTGATACGCGGTCACGTGATCTAACTGCTGAACGACAAGCCTTCAATGTTTTCAACCTTAAGTTCATCCACCGCGTCCAGTTCTGCCCGGAAATCGATCTCCTCAGCTCGCCCTCGTTCACTACCACCGGTGGACATCCAGGTTTCCAAAGAAGAAACGAAACACCTGCGCAGCCCTTTATGCAGCCGGCGTTGGGTGTTCACTTCCGCCACTGGACGGCGATCCGTGTCCCTGTCATAATGAGGTGCACTCTACTCCACTCTGGTCCTGTTCCCTGACAACAGGTATCGTCTTTAACTCATAGGAACGCCTCAAGTTATACATGAATTACAAAGCTCGCGACGCACTTCTTCAGACACACTCTGATATCCTGACTTGCCACGATGCTGCGACTATCATGGCATGCGACAGCCTTTCCCTTCTTCGAGAGTGGAATTCCGACTTTCGGGTCAACCATACCTTGCTCACTAGATGTGTACTCAAGGAATGAGCCCTCTTCTGGGTTTTCAACACCTTCCAGGTGCATCGAGGCGCGGGTTTACATTACCCCAAGGTTCTTTGGGTGTGAGTTGTTCCTCACTGATAGTGAGCGCTAAAGTGAACATGGCAATGTAACAAAGAAAACATGGTAAGTGCCTTGTGCATGCTACGCCCTTACACAGACTGACCTTCCAAGTACATGATTTTGGACACAAAACATACTGGGATAGTCTAGTGCGGAAGAGATCCGAAACGTAGAAATGTGAGGCTATCAACTCCCCGTCAAGGGCCAGAATGCACTGTGGGTCCTAGAGCAAGACACGCACGAGAACCAGAGACTGTTCCAGTTATAAGGATCTCACCCATGAATAGTGACCCTTCGTTCCACTCTACGAATACCGTCGAAGGTGCTGCTATTGAGGATCTTCTGGAGGCCGTCCTACGCGAGAAGGCAATCGTATTCAAAGAGAAGGTCAGGATGTTCCTTGCTTGGTACTGTGCCGCTTCAACGTCGCGATCTCAATGCGAACAACTGGAAGTCATCTATGCATACGTTCGCCGGGTAATCTACAAGGATGCATCTCCTATGTTTCTCTCGCATAGCTATGATAGTGTCATGACCTTGCTGAGTGACCAGGGCCCAGATCTCATTATGGTGGAAAAGCTTTGGCATGCCATTAGTGTGTTGTGCATACATGATGTTCAGTCCACCGTCGACGATGTGGTCGATAGACAGTGACCATGTAGTCATCCTCGGCGAGAAGGTCTTCAAAGATGTCAGTGGTGAACAATGATGGCCTTGGCATGCATGGGGCCATATGACGGCTACCCACTGGTGTCATTTCGCACAACTTGTCGATTGAACGGTATATCGATATTCATGACCCTTCTGAACTCACGTTACTCACCATCCGCACAGATCGATGAAGTCATTGACCTCACTTCGTACGCCCTGTTGGCACAAGTGCCATTATTTCAAACGGACCTCGAATACGACTCTTACCTCGATGACTCTAGAGAACCGATATTGGCCGGTTTTATTCCAAACGACATTTCGATCACCTCACCATGTCATTCAACCACTCGGAAAGCATTCAGCTTACACTCTGCCTGGGAAGAGACCAAATGTAACCTCTCCCTGTACGCTGGCCTGTCCCTGAGCGATTCGATGGTGCAGGCGCTTGTCAATGCATGTATTCGCCACCCCGACTTCATGGTCATGCTCCGCAAAGGAGCAGATGCACAGGCTATCCATTCTTCACCTATCGTGCGGACCTCTCGCAGGCAACATGCCTGGAGTTCTTCTGTGCTTACTTGGGAGAAGACGTGTGACTTTGTCCGGAAGCTGGCCAAGATCAGGTCTTTACATAAGTGGGCAACAAGGACGAATTGTGCGACGCGCTCAGTTAGGGCCCCTACGAAGCAGCGGGTGAGTCGGAAGGATATTTGTAGGTAACGCCCGAGATCACACTCGGTCACTACCAGAGCTTGCGGGGATGTATGCGGGCCACATCGCAACGAATCACTATCCACTTACCAACTGGCATTCTTTGGATACATCCAGCCATGTAACCACGATGGCCGCGGGACCACTGCTTGGTGACAGGGCGGAATCTGTTATCACCACCCAGACAACATTCCAGTGCGTTCTCCAACCAAGTTTTGGAACGATCGATTCAGATTCCAGGGTCATTGCTTCCAACTTGAAGTTCCCAAACCTGTTTCAAACTTGCGGTGCACTGAATATCATGGTGCAGAGTAGATACGTCTCCCTCAAGTAGCAACTGTATTGAACTTAGTTCATATTCTTGGCTCTGCATTGAAGACCCTTGGCACTACACCCAATACCCAACATCGGACGTTGGACATACTGATCTGTAGGGTGTTAAGTAACCTTGGGTGGAGTTGTACATTGTGTAGTCCTGGAAAACTACACCAGAACAATCGCCATGACGAGCCAACGGAACGACACCAATGAGACCTGCGGTGGTAGGGTTGACCGTTTTGCTGAGTCAAGCTCGATCGAGAGGAGATACTTGAAACAAACACCTTCCGTGGCCCGGTAGCACTTACAGTACTTCAATGCAACGCCCAGTACTCCGTCGCGGCGCAGGTTTCAGCTTGGAGCTTATGCGCCGACCAGGTTTGTCCGGCACAGTCGCAGTGACTGATTGAATCCGCGCCGGTACCGCGGAGTGTGCGGAACCAGTTGGACGCTCGTCAAATCGCCCGTCGCTAATTGGCCAGAGGCCATGGGAACCTCCATCAACAAAATAGATAGAGACCGAGTAGTCCAAAATTATGCGGATGGCATCAATCCGAGGGTCAATATGCCATGTTTGCTTGTGAGGAGCTTGGACACTCGTCAAATCGCCATTCGCTAATTGGCCAGCGGCCATGGGAATTTCCATCACCAGAAATGGAGCGAAATAGATAGAGCGAGTAACCCAAGATTGTGCAGGTGGCATCAATCCGAGGGTCAACTTAATGCCATGTTTGCTTGTGATGACTTGTCGCCTTGTTTGCAAGGTCACTCGCACAGAGCGTTCGGGTGTCAATCGTAAACAGTTGCTCCGTTTCACCCATCCCTAGTGCTCACTACTTCCTTGCTGAGCCACCATGTCACCCGCCGACGCTCCGTTCAACTCCGTAGCTTTGTATTATTGACAAATTGGTCTGGAATTCATTCCTTATATCTTCCCAAATTGCAAGCAAGGTGTTGGGCGGCCCACCTTGTTGAATCAACCAAGCTCACATAAATCCACATACCGTCTTCATTGACCGTCGCCTCTAGAATGTCCTCAGAAATGAACGGTCCCTTCGCTCTCCCCCTTCCTCGACATAGAGATGCAAGAATTGTGTCAAAGCCATCCGTCTGGGTTCTGGACTCCAATGGCCCGGAAGACATCCCTCTTGCCGAGTGTGACAGACGTGGCAGAGAGGGTGGAGTGTGTTGCAAGGACCTTAAAGACAAGGATCGCCGCACCCTCATCAACCCTGATATCGTCCGCGATGTGTAAGTCTTTTACCTCTTTGTTACCTCTATGATTGCGTCTCCTCCGTCATTTCATACACACTTTTTCAGGGTCATTGGTCTCTCTGACGGTTTGACTGTCCCCTTTGCGTTGACGGCCGGGCTGTCATCTCTCGGAGAGTCCAGGCTAGTTGTCCTCGGGGGTACAGCAGAACTCATTGCAGGGGCTATTTCCATGGGAATCGGTGGATTCCTAGCCTCTCAAGCGGAAAGAGACCATTATCGGTTCTTGAAGCGCCAGACATCGTCAAGAATACTTCGCAGCTGCGAGGGAGAAATGGGAAGAGAGGTTTTAGCTATTCTCGGCCCAGTCGGCGTCGACGAACGCACTTCGAGGGCTGTTACAAAACGTTTATGTGACATCGAAAGGGACAAAGGTGTAAACGGCAATACCTCATCAGCCTCAGACGAAGAAAGTCAGTCTCACGGGCGGAAGTCTGACTTGGGGCTGACTCCGTTCTTACTCAAGTTTGGCGAGGGTTTGGGTTCGTTCTTTTCCCTCCTTTCTGGCGAATAAATTTTTCATAGATCTTGTCTTTATTAACAGAGGAGGTGCCGACAAGTCGCCTATATAAGTCAGCAATCACGATTGGACTTGGGTACCTTATTGGAGGGATCATACCACTCGCTCCTTACTTTTTCCTCGCCGCTGCTCGTGTAGCCTTGATGTATTCCTGCATTCTGACCGGGTTCGTACTGCTGGTCTTTGGGGCAGTCAAAGCCAGGGTAACCGGGGCAGGCCAAGGAATCAAGGGATACTTGTGGGGTGCAGTAAGTACATTACTTGTCGGCGGAGCTGCTGCAGCTGCAGCGTACGCCATTGTTGCACTCCTCGAGACATAGCCGGGAGAGGTACTGCCTTTTCCTCAACAATTTAGTCATTAATCTCGCAGATTACCGTTGTCGGAATGTTGTTCCGATTCATGTAGACCGCGCTATGTCATAATTATATCTCTGATCATACCGACCTACGGGAATTAATCCACGGCAAACTGCATCTGGGGATGGTCAGCTAGTGCGACGATAATCGAACAGGACCATATAACCAATCCACTACCGTCAAACTTGTAAGACTTATCCATATTGGTTAGGCCATCTGGGATTAAGATGACGTGTAGCGCTGTGTACCGTGACATGATGTCCATGCTAATGTTCGTACTCAGCTATCCAATCGACGACCAGGAATTTGTCGCCGGACTTACCAGCTGCTCGCACTCGCAAGAATTCGTTGCACCCTTTGATGCTAACACCTCTGTACGTGGTGGTGGGAGTAGTTCATTCGGCGGGCCAACCACTTGCTGTGTCGAACAGCCTGCGCCCCGGAAGTAGAAATATCACTGTTGCAATATCCTGGACGCATCAAAAGGGGGACACACGTTGCTATTGCTAGCAACAAGGCAGGACACCTTACATATAAGTCCCATTGCGATTACAGATACCGACGGGAAAGTGGAGCGAATGCAGCTTACGGTGACTCCTTGCCTACATAGTAGGCAAATTGGAGACAGTAATACCGTGGCATTGGTCGGAAATCCAAGGGGGACCTGTTCCCTTGTTGTGCCCTTATCACTTGGGCAGTGACGAGAGAGGGAAAGTCAGGAATATTTGGTTCCATACTTTCTAACTTGAAGAAGTGCCATTAGTCTGACTAGTAGTACCGTCTGAGCCGCACTCGGGTTAGGGTCACTTTACCTGTGGACTCTGACCCCGGACACTCCAAGACTCCTCAAGCCTGTGACCTAATCGTGCTCGTTACCGCCGACGTTGAACACGAGCTGGCTTCAGCAAACAAGTTGAAACTTGAAGTGATACTCGTTTCTGCTACATAGTCCCGGTCAGGGGGCAATCAAAACGTGTTCTGGTCAATCAATCCACTGCCTCCGTGGAACGGTTCCTTCTCCTTTTCACCGCACCAGTCCTCGACGTCAGCAATTCCACCGCTATGATGATCCAGACTTCGGATTCTGCGGCTAACATGCTAGCAGAAGATGATTTTGGAATCACATACTACATAGAGAACGCCCAGCAATTTTGGTCAGGTACGTTTCGTCACTCATTCCATACCTTGCAACTTTTGGTTATCAGAAGAAACTTACTGTCCCCTGTTGGGGTCTTTCCGTTTCCGCTCCAGAACTTGACGACATCCTACGTCTCCCGGGCGATGGTTCGGCCACATTATCCATGCTTGATACTACACTCCGGAGGTTCGTATCCTTATGTGCTTCTTATCACGGTCAGCTCCCTCAGCTTCTATTCTGCCATCTTTCTGATCAGATTTTGTCAGCAGAATGCTACCTTCATAGTCCGCTGCAATTAGAGCACGCATGTCAGTTACTTTTGGATTCCGAGCTCTTCGCCTTTCACTCCGAGAGGATGTGCGAACTCGTGATCGAGGATGTGCAGTCGGTACGTAGAACAATGGGCATACTGGTCCCACACATCTTACACGTGTTTGTAGAAAACGGATCCTCACCAACAATTTATTTTGTATAGCCTTCTCTTGTTTTGGGGTAGACGCCAATCTTCCTTCCTACGCAATCACAAGCGATGGCAACCTCTTATCCCATTACTGATGGATCATATCTTGGTCGAGATTGATCCTGATGCCGATGATTCTTATATCGGATCTAATCTCGCTTCCAACGGCACAGGCTCTCGTGCAAGCATCAGCATGGGCCCAATTGCCATAGAAGGCAAGCTCAGGGTGCTAAGTGTCAGACTCCTCTATGAAGTTTGCCGGGTTCAGAAGTTGTCGGAGCAAGATTTACGTAGGTTTTTTTCTTTTCCAGGTCGGGATCGTCCGGCTGAACATCTGGCCCAGGTGTGTTTAGTGATTCGTTCATCGACCATCTCTTCGAGCTCGTCGAGCAGACACGCTTCATGTCTGACGAAACCTTCAACTACTCTGTCATCAAATTGATAGTGAGCTTTGCGACCTGTCCTTCTGACAACCATTAACCCTCAACCAGGTGGCGCTCAGCGAACAGTTCATGGTTGCAGGCCTGAAAAATACTGCTCCACCACAGGGTGTCCAAGGGAAAGTGCCTGAGGTGCGAAACCGGGTACTTGATGTACTTATATCTCGCCTTGGCTCCAGCAAGACATTTGGAGAGAACATGATATTTATGCTCAATCGTGCATGTACGTTTTACATGGGTTATTCTTCTACCATGGCTGAGAATCTTCTCTAGCTCGTTCTGCGGAGGATCTTTGCATGCAGTTACTCGTATTGAAGCTGCTCTACATTTTGTTCACTTCGAAAGCGACTTCGGAGTATTTCTACACAAATGACCTCTGCGTACTTGTCGATGTCTTCCTGCGCGAGTTGGTGGACCTTGACGATGAGAGTGAATCGGTAGGTAAATCCACTTCTGCAATGGTTGGAAATGCTTCAAATCCTTATAGCTGCGTCACACGTATCTCCGTGTTTTACATCCCCTCCTTACAAAAACGCAATTACGGGATGTGCCGTACAAACGTCCTCAAATAGTGCTGGCGCTGGAGTCCCTCACGCAGAATGCCAACATCCGGGATATCAATCCGACCACGAAACGATTGGTCGAACGGTGTCTCAGCGGGGAGTGGTGTGTGCATCTGCGAAAGAGTTCCTTTGACAAAGATACCCTGAATCATCAGGGCAGTTTCCGTCAGGATAGTCCTAGCCACGACATCCTTGCGTCGACGATGCAAGCTAGTCTACAGTCTCAAGCCGCCAAGTCAACTGGCTCCGAAAGACAGCTCAATGGCGCCATTCCACCCCCGGCGAAGCCGAAACATACCAGGACCAGTCGCAGCATCGAGAATATACAGTCACAGTCTATTAAGCCGCCCCCGTCGCGATCGGGCTCTGATGGTATCAGGAGGCCAAGCACGGAGAGTGCCACTAGCCTGGGTGTTGTAGCTTCAGCCACTACAAATGCACCGAGGCGAAGAGACAAGCTTGGTTCTATGGACGATGGTTCGCTCTTGCAGCAGACAGAAAAAAATCTCCAACTTAAGCATTTTCCCCATCTTCCACCGTCGTCTGGCCTCCCACCAACTACGTCCACCTCCACCCAAAGGGCACGCAGGCCGCCCCCCGCTCCTCCAAAGAGGCGTAAACCCCCTCCAGTACCACTTGGACAGACCCACGGTGGAGCTCTCATCACTGCTATCGCAAGCTCCTCATTGTCTACTCACAATCAACTTGGGAAATAGGGGGTGCTATTGTTCTCGGACTCCGAGTATGATAATGCCTGATTGCGGCCTCTATTATGCCCATCTCTACGAGCATATCTGCATATCATTGGACACCATAGCACGCACTCAGTCTATATATATATCTTAAAAACAAGGTAAACACTTTTCAACTATCGGTCGTCACGGTTAATAGTGCCCGTATATTGGAATGATCTTATTCTTTTGCATGACTCATTCGATACCCTTATCTTGATGAACGCTGTCGGGTCCTTCAGTCTTCGCATGCACACTCTACCGATCCTTCCCCCATTCGTTCGTTTTCCAGATTAGAAGGAAACTGTTCCTGCATCTTGCTAGATATTAACAAAAAAACATCTGAATTTGCGATCTCGGCCTTGACGGTATCGTGCTGCAAAAGCTACCTCATGTGAACGCCAAATAACTGCGTATCGATCGAGCTGGGTGAAGTCTCATTTGTCCGGAAGCAACATTCACACAAAGAAGAGACCGATAGCAACGGGGAGCAGACCTTGTGAACTATTGGTTCGGAACGGTTAGTCTTACATTGAGTGAGATATTTCCTTAGTGATCCTAGCTGTCCGCAGATATGAATGACAGGCCAGATCTGCTTATCGCTGCGCTGAGCGCCCCGCATACCTGGAGGCTGGCAGTGCGCTGGGTGCAACATGGATTTGGAAGTCATGTGAAGTTTGGTATAAGTAACATCTGGCGTTGTCGTGCCACTGGTGGTCCTTCTCAAGAAGATGGGGACCTCTGCTGTTACAAGCCTTGCACAACGAACCAACGACCCAAGGCTTGCGGACTTTCTCCATCGATTGGTGGAGTGGTAGTCTCGGCCCGGTTGGCGCTAAATAATATGATCTTCCATTGGTGGAGGGTGTTCGCGATTGCGCATGGTGCTGCGATGCGCCCGGCTTTCCATACAAGTTGAAATCAAGGTCTCTGCAACGTAAACTTTTACTACATCTTCGTGGCTCTCCAATCTGCCCAACCCGTGTCCTGCTTTATGGGTGAGCGGAAATTCGTACAAATTTATGCTTGGATAAAGGAAACAAAGGGCTTCGTCCGAGTTTTGCTTTGTTCCCCTAGATCAGTTTATCTTCTGCGAGTGTCTCGTTCCTCTGAGCCTCAGCACTTATCATGGTCAGTCTACACATTTCTTGTGTAATCAGACTCCTGGCTTGTCTTTGGCACTGAGTGCCTTGTTATCCGCGGGTGGAACACTTCCAGGTCCTGCTAGTCGCGACACGTCTCACTTTAGATACGATATCAGCACCCAGAGGACGTACTTTTAAATATCCACAGCAACCCCACGTTTCGAGGATGTGACATCGAATGCGAATAAGGTAGATTGTGGCTCACTTACCCGTCGAAACGGATTCTAAAACTTGGATTTCTAGATGCACCACTCGGAACCTTGGCAAGAATACGTGGCTACTTCTTTGTACCAGTCCGGTTTCAGGGACAAGTACGAGCACGGGATGCAAGGTGTCTCAGAGACGTCCTCTAAATCTGGTATTCTCTGTCTCCCGACGGAGAACGCATTCGTGTCTATCCTGCTGCTGCCGGTGCCAGCATCGCAACATTCCGTCATGACCGATTTGTCCCGAGCCTTATGGACACCCTTATATTCCCATGATGTAGTGACTGATGTTGCTATCGTGACCATGTTGCTAAGGGCGGGCGAAATCGGCGGTCGTGCATACTCGAAAGTTGTTGCAGTGGGTTGCGGCTGCAGACCGATCCAACGCGATCACACGCATCGCTGCGGATCACCTGCCAAAAAAGCATGGGAGATACCCGGCTCGTCATGCGAGGATATCGCCACCTGTAAACGACCGAAGGACCGAATTTGGCCTCACGTGACCATTTTCACACCAAGATCAAACTCCGACCGCCTTTCTCGAGCACCCAAGGTGAAATTTTTTGTGCCGACTGCGGCAACCCCTGGGGTGGCTCTTCCAGATCGGGAAAGTCACCCCCCCAGGCTTCTCCTCCGGCTTGCCGACTCCTTGTTATGACCAAATTTCCCCGCTCATGCTCTTTTTTATTTGTCAACACAGGACTCGTTTATTCCAATCACCACGGTCATCGTTCCTGCGACCCAGTCTCTCGTAGCATTAGTGTTTGTGACCACTGACGAATGGATTGCTCACTGGGGTTGCTATTGTGATGACTAGCTCAAGGCATTGGTGTTGCCCTACACTATCTGCGTAACCGTTTCTTGGCAGGTGTATCCATTCCTCCTTCCTCAGCCGGGTCTGAGAGGCCCCTGCTTGATGACGAACTACTCGCTGCACGCTTCCTCCCTCCTAAGAGGAGGACGTCAGGCGAGGAATTTGGTAACCATAGCTCCTCATCCTCATCCTTGACATCAGTCAAGCTTTCGTTATCAGCATCCCCCAACTCATCGCTGTCATGGTCATCCATCCCTACCTCAAGATCAGGACTAAATACCCGACTTTGACTTTGGCTCGAGGTCTGCCTGGAGTTTCTCCAGCCCTCCCTGACCTTGGGTTTTGTAGGCGTCGCGGCGACAAGTGTTACCCCTTGGGAGCCCTTGTCATCCTTCTTTGCTTCCTTCTTCGGCTTTGCCGGCACTTTCGTACTTGAATTGTTGGGTTGACCCGCCTGTGATTGCTGTGCGCGAGGTTTGAACCCGCGCGACATGCTGACTTCGCGACTGAGAGCCCGTTTGAGGGATGACGATGTCCCGGAGGAAGAGTTGGAGCGCCTTGCGGACGCATCTTGCGCGAGTGAGACGGACAAGGAACGTGATCGAGATCGCGTGTCTGACGCGGTGGTGTGGGGCAGGATAGAGGAGGAGCGCTGGATGGGTTTTGGGCTAGGTCTGCCCTTGGACCGGAAGACGGAGGCGGAGGTGGACGATCGGGTGAGTTTACGATTAGGACGTGGACGAGCGGGACCGGCCACTTGAGAGCCAGGACTTGATCGCGTGCCAGTCTCGCTGTCTTCGTCTGCAAAGGGCGAATGGGGGAAAAGTTTACGGCGCAAAAGCGCACACAAGTCGGGAAGGATGGCTTTGAATCTGCCATGAATAGGACTCAATAAACACCATGATTTACGTTCCGATGGGTGAACTCACTGGCGTTCGACGACATTTTCGCAGAATGCTTGCATCCAATCGCGTTCGTCTCTGTCCGCCGGTTTATTCGCGTCATTCATGTTGATGACAAGCTGCCACATGGAGAGCTTGTCCATGAATGACTCTAATCGCTCCTGTGCGGATGGAATGATGACCTTTGCTCGTTCTTTCTGCCGTTTCTTCTTGGTTGAGGGAACCACATCATTAGCAGGTATCTTCACTGGGGCGAGTGGGGTGCAAGGACCAGGCAGGGAAAGTTTGAGGAGGTAAAGGAGGACTTGAAGCTGTACCCTGCATACGTACGGTCAAAAAGAGGCATCTTGCACACGAAACCGACACCCACTCTCGTCTCTCAAGCCTCTCGAGCCACTCATTCCGTGACTTTTCCTCGAGCATGATGGCATCTTCGTTGTTAGCGCTCGTAGTGTCTTCCCCGACCTCACTCATCTCGTAGCCAAGCGCGTACCACATCATGCATTCTTCCAGTCCACCTCCCCCGCCGTCCTGCACGAGAATCTCTGGGAGATCTGTGTGGTATTTCGCGACGACAGACCGAACGGAAAGGAGGAGCGGATCCAAGAGGGCATGGAGGGGGTGGGGGGAGTCTGGAGATTGTGGTGACGCGTCTTGGACTCGGTGCAAGGACGGAACAAGGAGATTAATGGGCACGATCGACTTTGACTGGTTAGAAACGCGTCTGAGTACAAGTGGAGGAGGGATGGTACCTCTGGGAGCCAGAGAAATTGGAGATAGGTGCGAACGACGAACTGGTCTGGGGTTTCCAAGTCAAGGTCGGTGAATGGGTAGTCTCGGGCGATTGTCTTTTCTTGTGTCGTCGTCCATCTCGCGTTGGAGCTCGCGAGCAGCGTTAGAGATTGGACAACAGTCATGAATGAGACTAGTAGCGTGGCGCGACCGTCCAACAAAATTGGGTTGAGAACACAACTACATACATCCAATTATACATATCTATCTAAGAAGCGAACTTCCACTACACCCTCCCAAACAGTGCGGTCCCAGAGACTCTCCCGGCCCGCTCAAGACCTTCGTCCTGGAGCATGTAAGCGGGATTATAGCGCGCGCACTGCGATGGCAGTTTCGCCTGACCGTTTCCAATCACGAGCTCGCTCTCCACTAGACACATGGTAGAAGGATCACTGGCAATGACGCGGAAAGACCCAAGGGTGTCGGAATGGTCGACCGATTCCGTGCTGGGCTCGGCCGTGCATGTGCGCTCTGGGTCACTGGCGATGACCGTGAAGTCTTCAAAACGGCCACCGTCTGTCGCGGACTCGAGATTGTATTGGGCGGGTGTCTTGGCATTCGGTAGGTTGGCAATAACTGTGGGACAAGTTTCCGACGACACGTCGTCTTGGACCCGCAGTGCGGGATTTGGAAATGTGTTGTATATCGAGCCAAGGGATGTATACCTGTTCTCTCTTCTCAAGACGAGTCTCTGTAAGTGCAGGAAGGCTTACCCTTGATCATACAATGAACAATAAGGCACATGCAAACGCCGTAGGAACGTCCATACATCAGCGTAAGACCAGTTAATGATGGGATTAACACGTTCGAATGAGGGCCAGCCGGCATCCGTCTTGTTCGTATACGTGAGTGTGGCTATCAAACGTTACCTGGCGATTCACCTCGCAGACGGAGGAAGAACTCACCGCCGTGCGGGTCTGATCTTCTTGTTCCAACTAGTATAGCTTCTATTTGTGGATATTTCTCCTTGTAGACATGTAGGGCACGCCGCATCCCTTCGCCACCGCGAGCATTCCCGACAGGCCGGAAGAAGCCTGTATGGCTCACGTAGCCTTCATTTTGTTTGCGTGGAACAGGTGTTGTCGTGCCCGGGGTAACACTTTCGACTGGCAATCGAACATCCGATTCAGAGAAGCATGTAAAAAGGTCGAGGTTATATGCTCTCGCCGACTGTGGGATGAAATCCTCTAGTTCTGTAAACGGCGAAGGAACGGGGATGTAGACGGCTGGGATTGGTTTGGTACTCAGGGGAGTCCGGCGGGCCAACGCTGCGGCGTAGAGATGGAGGAGCACAGTACCTGTGAACGGTCAACAGAGCCCGGGCGAAGAGATGTTCTACACACAGTCCTTGCCTCCGTTGAAGCTGATCGACACCCCCTCCGGTCTGCAAGCGATCTGCATGCTGAACGCGACACAAACCAAATCGGCACGCACGTATATGTATCCAGAGCGCTCTCGATGACATCCAGGGCCTCCCTGACACGCCCGCTGATCGGTTCTCTCGACGCTGCGAGGTCGTAGACCTCACTTGATATCACCTGTCTGTCGACGGTCATGTAGGTTGGACAAGTCATTAGTTGGCTATTTATTCGCGTGCTGGGAAGGTCGTGCGCTGTGGTCAACGACAAGTGGAGACTTTCTTTTCATACAGTCGGGAAATACGCAGCAGATACGGGGTGGGAATATACCATCCGGGGATGGTGTCCTGCAAGTAAATACGGTATTATCAGCCTTCTTTTCGCCCGCATCTCTACTCGGTTCGCGAACAATGCCCGGCATCGTACTCGTCACTGGAGGTACCGGCCTCGTCGGGAAAGCAATCCAATACGTTATCGACAATGAACCCGAAGGCTCGCGCTTTGGAAAGCAGCTGGGCGAGAAGTGGATCTTTGCCAGCTCTCGCGATGCCGACCTGAGGTATCTCTCAAATCTGAGTAGGGGACAACCGGACTCATGTGTGTACTCATACGAACAGGGACCCCCAACAGACCTTGCAGCTCTTTGAAAAGCATCAGCCTACGCATGTCATTCACTTGGCAGCCCTTGGTGTGTTTCCCCCCGATTCTTCGTGTCTCGATTGTTCTGATGCTTGTGCCATCAGTCGGAGGCCTCTTTGCCAACAGAGAGCGCAAGGTTTGTAGCGATGATCTGCGCGATGATATATCTTAAGCTTGGCGATCTTCCACTCCAGATGACGTTCCTCCGGGACAACATGTTGATCAATGATAACGTGTTGCACACCGCCCGCATCAAAAAAACGCAAAAAGTCATATCGTGTCTTTCAACATGCGTGTTTCCAGATAAGGTCGAGTACCCTCTAACAGAGGAGAAGGTGCACCTTGGTCCCCCTCACGACTCTAACTTTGGCTACGCATACGCCAAACGAATGGTTGATGTGCAGAATCAGTCCGTTTGTCTCCCATGTTCATTATGCTCTTAATCCTCACCCTATTCAACAGCGCGTACAAGGAAGAATTTGGTTGCAACTTCACGTCCGCTATTCCCACTAATGTCT
>JBBPRR010000862.1:0-15450 GCA_038093115.1 Hortiboletus flavorubellus | reverse complement strand
ACACGGATTTCGATGTGGACGACTTGTACGACAACCCCCCGGCGGTCAAGGAAGGTGTTTCCGCGGCTCCTTATGCCGACGATAAGACAGACGACTCGGACAGCGACACCAATCAAGAGTGGTCTCGGGAACCCACTCCACCTGCGGTCATTGCGATCATGAAGAAGCAGATGACCGGAAGGGTTGGTGTTGTCCCCTCTCGATCCAGATCATCCACAGCAGTCGAGGAGATCGTGCCTGCAACTGGTTACATGGACGTTGATGCAGACCATGGCACTCGGAGCCATGTAAGCTCTGCATCGAACAACACTGCCCCGGCAGCACGTACTTCCAAGGGGAAGGCGAAGGTGATTGATTATGACAGCCCATTGACTGACGTCGACGAAGACGCAAGCGTCAGGAAGAAACGAAAGAAGGGTGGCAGGTCATCTGCGGCGGTCAGAAAGTCCACTCGCGCACGCAAGTAACCCTTTGGATATGGTACGATATCTGTCTTTTCTCTGCCGTCGCTCAACTCTTTACTGCAGGACCATTGTTATTCTAGTTCTCAGCTTCGTCTCTTTATTCGATCGTTGCTACGTTTTGCACCAGCTTTCCACCACAGTTCATGCCATTTGCGGCATTCCAGACTCGTACGCTTCGTTTTGATCGTCTCCATTCCCTCACACCCACGCTATTACCCCATTGTCATCCTTGATAGACTCATTGTACGATACCGTCGGATAGATTCATGTGGCGCACATCATGTACGTATAGATTCGTTAAAGCAAAATGTCAAGGAATAGATCAGTTGTCGTACGATATATTACAATGGAGTGATTGAAATGAATATCTTCGCTGTCGAGTAATATCGGGCCTTGGCTTCACGACATTCACGACAAAAGCCGTCGATTCTACGACGGTCGAGCGTTAATTGAGTTTTTTCGTATGCGGATATATCTACACCAAGACTTCGGCGGGCACGCTGGGTTCGACAGGGGTTATATCCGAATATATCCGTATCTCGAAATTTGACAAACTTTGTGATGAAGTGTCAATGCCGGTGATCGCGCGGTTGGACTCCGCTCACCTTGCTCCCTTATCTGACTTTGGACCCGGATCGCACCATGGTCCTCAAAATACTCGGTGTAGTGGCCAATACGTTGTTGCCCTCGTCATATTATGTGCATGCCTTGGTATCCATCATTGCGGTCGTCGTCGTTCACGCCTTTGCACAAGGACGCCCAACGAACCGGGAGCGCGCCATGCATGCGTGTGTCGTTCTCGTGACTGTGCGTCGTCCATTCTTCTCTTCCCCAGCACGTTCCCCCTCATGCCAGCTTCTTAGGGCGCTTTTACCCCTCTCGGGCTGACGCTGGTCCAAAACTTGGCTCAACGAGGCGCACATGTCATTGCACTCTCCCCCAGACCGGTTGACCACCCCGAAGTCGTGATTCTCGTCGAACTCCTGCGCTCCACGACCAAGAACGACCACATTTACGCGGAGGAATGCGATTTATCGTCGTCGGCTTCCGTCCGCTCGTTTTGTACCAGGTTCATCACGGGCAAGGACACGCGTCTGGACGCGATCGTCTTCGCACACGAATACCAACCGATAGGCTCCATCTTGGCCCCTGACGACCCTGCAGAACTCGCACAGCGTCGACGGGCGTCGTCGTTGGCCACATTCCTGATGATCACCCTGCTGCTTCCTATCCTGCTCGTCGCCCCAATAGAACGTGATATCCGCATCATCAACGTCGTCAACCCGTTTTATGCAGCTGCATCCTTGACGTATTCAGTAACAGAACGGGCTTCACCGTCTACTCCGCTATTCAAGCAGGAAGGTCGGAGGTCCCTCGAAACGATCATCTTCATGCGCCATCTACAGCGCGTGCTGGACGCCCTTCCATCCGGTGGCCAGGTCCCCAAAACGGACGAGACGACTGTCCGTGTGGTGAGCGACAAGGTTCAAAAGTCGAATATAGTCGCTGTCTCTGTCTGTCCTGGAATCAGTCGCACGGATACCGTCGCCACTCTCCTCAAGGCGAATGCTCAGGCACGACGGTCCATCCTTGGGACGGCCATGTAAGTGCTCGGGCTTATTTTCCCGCCATTCTTGACATCGGTTTTACTCTAGTTACTTCATCGCGCAACCACTCCTGAGATTGTTGGCCAAATCGCAGACGGCCACTCTTCAGTCGATACTGCACGTGCTCTTCCTTCCGACGCCATTCAAGAGCTCGCAAACAACGTCTCCCGATAATGTCCCAGAGGAGGTTTTGAAGGCGGGGGCTTTGTACCGAGAATGCGCAGTGGCCCGAGTGCGAATACCCACCCCGGACGGCACACCCTCGGGAAGTGAAGAGCGAAAAGACGGAGTGATGCCAGACGATGGAGAGCTAGGTGGCGTGCACCTCGGTCAATCCGTCTGGGAGTCTTTCGAGGTTGCGCTCAAAGAGTGGGAGAAGACCGTTCCTGCTTCTGACAAGGAAACTGCCGGTGATGATACCCCAACAGTGGATACCCCTACTAGTTCCTAGTATGACTATTCTTTGTGACTCGCTGGATGGACTTGTCAGTTGCTATGACACTCATTCGACCATTGCTAGACATCGCCTCTGTTGTTGTTAAGTATGGACTACACCGGATAATTTATCGATCAACACAAAAATCGCTGGTAAATATAATAAGCTGGTGCCTAGGTAAATATTGTCTTCTATCCGTGAAGACCTACAGCCGCTCTGGCAGGAAGAATCATGCTCCGGCTTCATCTCGCTCCAATGCGTCAGCTAGTGATTCAAGCGCTACCTTGGGCTTCAAGAGCGTCATAGTCTTGAACTCGACGAGGTTCCCCTGCACCACTTTCTCTGACCTCTGCAGACCTAGTGCGGTGGTGCATAGTATGGTCTTCCCTTCCGGGTCTTCCCCATGTGTCTCGAAGTTGTCGAGGGTAGCTCCGTCGAACTTGTCACCCGAAGCAGCATTCGTGGGCCACAAGTCAGCCGACGTCACCTCCTCACCCATTGCCTTGTTCAATCGTGACGCCATCTTGACGATGTTGGAAATGCGTTCACCGAACTTTTGCGTGAACGTGCGGTAGGCTTCCTCGTAGCTCTTTGTGCATCCCGCGGTGACAATGATGAGGACGAGTGTGTCGGAGATATGAGCAACCATGGTCGCGTGGAGGTCGGCTTCCTGTAGGGCCACCTTCTGTGCGTGTGCACGTGTCAGGGCACGCCAGCGACCGCCCACTGCCTGCGGTTCTATGGAAGAGTCGTCAGTGTAAGTGATGCGGTGAAGATGAAGAGACGCACCTGTTTCACGGATGTCGTTGTAGATCTCTGCGAGTGGCTGCTCGGCCTGGAGGCCGTCAAAGTCCCAAGTCATGATAATCCAGCGCGCAAACTCGATTGTTGCACCCTGCAACGCGATCTGCACGAGGAGCGGGTCGTCGCTATGTAATACGGTGCTGAGCAGATTGGTCAGGCTGGAACCCATGAGTTCGGTTATCCGGGTGCTGGCGTCCTTCATTTCGTCTGCGTGTGTGGCTTGACGAGCAAAGTCAAAGGAATCAGAGATGAAGGCGGAGGTCTGTAGAATCTCGACGTTGAGAGCGTCGATCAGGGAAATGACTTCAGCACCAGAGAGGGTATCGGCTTTCGTGAGGTAGACCTGAGCGCCCTTCAATTCCCGGGTGCGAGCCTCGAGGAGGGTGGTGAGTTCGTCGTGCTTCGTCTGCGAGTGCTGGAGCTCGTTCTGGAGGTTCTTGAGCTCGGCGTTCTTGCTGTCTAGCTGACGCCTGACGCCGTCGAGCTCTGCGGTCAGCCGCTGGTTGTGCGAGAGTGCCTTGCCCTTTTCGTCCTGCTCTCGACGCAGGGACTGCTGCGCCAGTGCATTTTCCCCCTGCACCCGCTTGAGCGACTGCGCGAAGGTGGTGGAATCGTCGACGGCCCTCTGGTGCTCGGCCCTGAGCTGGTCGACTTGCTCTTTTAATTTTCGGTTTTCTTCGGTTGTCCCTTTGACGGCCCCTTCGAGCTTCTTTATCTCCTTCTCCCTCTCCTCTTCCCCCTTCGACCTCCCGCCTAGGAAGAACGCCTTGAGACTTCGAGTCAGGGGGGGCGAGAGGATACTAGGCATGACGCGCCAAAGGACCAAAGGTGCAATTGCGATGGGAACAACCCAGTATTTGGATGGTGTAAATGCAAACGTCGACGAGTTCATAGTGATCCCTGGTCGGTTCAGGTGGTACTAACGACCGTCGGCCATTTGAGGGCGCTTCGATTGTTTGGTGGGACCATGTGGCGGGGTTGCTGTAGCGGCGTGTGTACGATACGCCTCGTGTGTGTGACTCGGCGAGCTGCCCTGAGGCCGCATCTTCCCCCTGAGACACGTTGTGTTGGCATTTCCATTACGCCTCGCGTACTTCATTTCGTGCGTTGCTAGCTCGCCATGGTCGCCCAAATCACCTTGCTGTAGATAGCGCGACTCCACGAGCGTGACGATAATGAATGCCGTCTTCAACCTCCGTTTCGGAATCATGCCTGCAATGTGCTGCGCTCAGATAAAAGGCCGTGGTGGGACGTGGCCCACTCGCGACTCTGCAGAGGCACCATCATCTGCCCCCATCACGACGCCAGCAACCAAGTTTACGTGACAACCTTGGCCGTCCCCCTTGCTGCCAGTGCGATGCTTTCCCGAAAGCCTTATCATGGCCGTTTACGCGGCCTCGTCGTTGCATTCGATGTCGGCACAACCTACAGTGGCATCTCGTACTCTATTCTGGACCCAGGCGAGGTTCCCAAGATCCAAGGCGTGACGAGGTTCGTCACCTCCTCGTGCTAGTCCACGTTTATGCCGGACGCTGATTGAGGTAACGCTTCAAGGTATCCGGCGCAGGAACATGTCGGCGGCGATTGCAAGATACCGACCATCGTATATTACGACCAGCAGGGCACTCCTCGTGCCTTTGGTGCGGAGGCGCTGCAGGATCACATCATCGAACAAGCCGAGGACGAGCAGTGGGTCAAACTCGAGTGGTGCGTGTCCGACCCTAGCCACTCTCTCCGTGCTCTAATGGTAACGTGGCCAGGTGGAAGCTACACCTCCGTGCAAAGCATCTAGCCGCCTCACATATCGCCGACGATGACATCCCCCCCATTCCGTTTGGAAAATCGGCCGTCGACGTCCTAGCGGATTTCATGCGCTATTTGCTCTATTGCACGCAAAAGTACATCCAAGACTCGCATGGCGTCAACCTCTGGAGGTCGGTCGAGAACCACATCCAGTACGTACTCACCCATCCGAACGGGTGGGAAGGACCACAGCAGAAACAGATTCGACGCGCTGCCACATTGGCGGGTCTCGTTTCGGGTTCGCCCGAGGGCCAGGACCGGGTTCACTTGCTGACAGAGGGTGAAGCGAGCTTGCACTTTTGCGTATCGAACATCCTGGCGTCGGAGGCGCTGTCGAGGATGCCCATCCTTTCTCTTGAACGCCCTGGACAAGAGGAAGAGCAACCGCGCGAGCAGGGCGTTGTCGTTATTGATGCTGGAGGAGGAACGATCGATCTGAGCGCGTATTCGATGAGGTTGTCGCCTGCGTCGTTCGAAGAGATCGCACCTGCTGAATGTGAGTACGCAGGCATGACGCTCGCCTCGTGTAACCTAGCAATCACCAGGTCGCCTACAAGGATCCGTGTTGGTTACGCGGAGGGCTGCCGCCTTGCTCAAAAGTGGGTTTCTGTATGCGTTTACTGACATCCTGGAGCTCATGACATTCACAGGGAGACTGGAAGGTTCAAAGTACTGCGGCCCAGAGATATTGAAACAAATGACGGATATTTTTGACAAGACGACCAAGCTTCGTCTTCGCAACGCTGAGGATCCCCAGTACATAAAGTTTGGTACCGTCCGCGATAAAGACCCGCAGTATGACATACGCTCTGGCCAGCTTCGGCTCACTGGGCAAGTTTGCCTTCTCCGACAGGCCTAGGTACTGATGTCTCTCTAGAAAGGTCGTCGCAGACCTTTTTGAACCATCTATTAGAGAGATCATCGATGCTTTCAAGAAGCAACAACAAGCGTCTTCGATCCCAATCACGGTGGGATAACCGTTTGAATTATCCCGCTCACTTCATTGACACTTTTCAAGTCTGTCTTCCTAGTAGGCGGCTTTGCCGCAAGCGAGTGGTTGTTCTCAAGTCTCCGAAGATATTTCGAAACCCTGAACATCAGCCTGTGCCGACCTGATAGCCATGTGTACGCTCTTTGACACTGCGTAAATGACGGGCTCACCTCGGGATCAGGAACAAAGCTGTGGCGGATGGTGCAATATCCTATCATATCGACCACCTCGTCTCTTCCAGGGTCGCAAAGTTGACTTATGGTACAGAGTGCAGCATACCGTATAATCCGTCCGACAGCGAACATCGTACGAGACAGAAGAACATCTACCGCGGGCCGTCTGGGCAGCTGGCCCTTCCCAACGCCTTTGCATCTATCCTGACGAGGGTGAGCTAACGAGATATGCCCTGTCGTCACTGCTCGTGCTGACACGAAATATGAACATGCAAGGGTACACGTGTCGCGGAGAAGCAAGAATTCCAAGAGACCTTTGCTCTTCGTCGGTCGTCCCAGGTTGCATGCAACTCCTTGGATATTCCCATAACATCCTATAGAGGCTCAGTGGACCAGCCGATATGGATGGACAGCGAACGAGGTATGTGCCCCACGCAGGTCACTCGCGTAGCCTGACTGGACGCGTGCCGTAGACCAATTCTCCACGCTATGCACTGTGCGTGCGGATACTACCAAGTTGGCCAGGTCGCTCTCGCCGAAACGATCTGCCGAAGGATCGTTGTACCACGCGCTGGAAATCAAAGTCATCTTGTTGTTTGGACTGACGGAGCTCACTGCACAGGTGAGCTGGATGGAGAACGTGAGTCAGTCTTTATACTTTTCGGAATCCTTTGGCTCACATTTCCCGGTCATACAAGGGGGTCGAGGTCCGGTGAGTTTGTTTCCGATGTCGTGTCTAGTTTGGGTACGGCTGACGAGAACACGCGAAGATCCCCGGCCGTGTTGGTGTACGATGAAACCGCGTGATGGAGTTGCAGGCGGAATACGCTGGTTCGCGTTGTAATTGTACCAGTAGATTGAGAGGCAGTAGCAAAGTCTATGTCGCTTATCGAATCCTTTACGGATGGCGAAGATCGATTCCACAGTGGAACGTTCCACTGTGAGGACCGCATGGCAGTGATAAAGTGCGCTGGGGATCTCCAAAAGGAGCCTCGGCGCCCGAACGACCCTGTGGGTTTTGCCGGCCATGTCTGGCTCTCTGCCCACCCGGTAAATGCCTCGCCGAGCAGGATGCCTCCGCCGTTGCGGGCCACTTCGTGGTTTGGCCAACTCCCTCGATAGGGCTTAAGATTGGTAGGTGGTACCCTAAACGGTTGCGGATAGGGGTAGCGGCATCGGATCCTGGAAAATTGTACCCCATGTGACGAGTAACTTGCCCCTAATCCATCACACCGCTGGAATCGACTCAGCCCATCGTGATCAAACAATGGGGGTAATATTCTCGATATTCTCAACATTTTTCCCTATCAGCAGGCAGGAGCGTCTGCTTCGGTCAGTGGAATTCTTCAGGAACGATGTTTGGGGCAATCCCTCCATCCTTGTGGTGAAGCGTGAATCTCCGCATCAACCAGGCCGGTTGGTGGAGTACCTCGACTTCAAGAGGCACTTTAAAGCAGTGCAATTCCTGTGCATGGCCGTGATGCAGCACGAGGTTTTGATTGTTCAAGAATATCGTCATGCGATGGATGCGTTCAGGAGCAACGACCCGCTGTACAAAAATGGCGCGTGTATCATTGGACAGCCAGGCATTGGTACGCATATGGAACGACTCAAGTCTGAGGGGGGTTTCAATAGTAATCCTCATTCACAGGAAAGTCCATTTTTATTGCATACGCTGTCGTCGAGAGGCTCCGAGAGAAGCAGCCGGTGGCCGTTCAGGTTTCCTGGGAGGGTCGTCCTGACGCGTATGCACTTTTCTCCAAACACGGCGTCAGGATTTGCAATTCCGCGGACCTCACTTTGGAAGACCATGTCCCAGACCTATGGGCGTTCTCGGACTCCAACGTTCTCGCTCCGATCCCGACATCTGCTTTTATAACAACTCCGAATGTTCGTGTATTCCAAACAACCGCTCCTGCTGCGCCACAATGGAAACAATGGACCAAGGAAAGGAAAGTCCGTTTGTATGTTATGGACCTCTGGTCGGTGGAAGAGCTCAAGGATCTCGTGTGCGTCACATTGACGATTTATGTCCCCGCAGCAATTATCTGATCATGCGCTGTCACCTCTAGCTTTATTTCCGGGTATGACGATAACGCTGTCGAGTACATCGAAACGCTGTCAGACAAATGGGGACCTGTTGCGCGGACGCTAATGGACTTTCTCGACGCACCCGAATCCCAAGAGGCGTACGAGATCACTGTCGATGAGATTGCTGTAATGGCCATGGAAGACCTTGATATCGTCCTCAGGGCCATCCTGAACCTGGACAATACTGGTATCCCAGAATCGTCGACAATCTTTTTCATCAGACCACTTGGCAAGGGGAAAGCTATCCTCCGCACCACGCATGTTGTATCTGTCCCTACGACTTGGCTTTCCAACAAGCTATTGAAGGCGCTTGACCTTGGTCGGGCCGTGAAGAAAGCAGAGTTTTTCCACACATTGTCTGGCAACCCCAGGACACGTTCATGGGCGGGGTGGATTTTTGAGTCCGTCATCCATGAACACCTTGTTCGCTCTGGCTCCATCAATGTCAAGTGGTACGACGAAACAGAATCGTCTCCTCAGGTTCTTCAGCTCCCATCATCGTCCAACACTTATTCTGACCTCGCTGATCTCCACTCCGCTGCTCCCTTTTACTGGCGCGCCGAGAACTTGAACAACTCAGGAATTGATGCTGCCATCGTCACGGAGGACCATGTGTATGTCATTCAAGCGACAATCAGCCGTACACAGAGAGACCCTCAACAGGGCGTGGATAGCCTGTGGCGTTCTATGCCACGAGACAAGAAGGAACTGAAGTGGAAGCTCTTATTTGCTGGCTCCGCTGAAAGCCAGACGAAGGAAGTCTCTGCGCCATACGCTCACAACTTGATGGTCGGTGATGTAAAGACAGGGGGAACGGTCGAACGGGGAGGGATTCAAAGAGTCCACCTACCCGTTGGGTGGTTCACTCTCTTCCCTGACGCTCTCGATACCATGCTCTCAGTGAGTTGATCATTTCATCACGAAGGATCTGTGTTTATTAACGTGTGGTCAAAGTGGGCCACTGCCGCGTGACGCGGAATCAGGAACAGCGCCAGAGATTGGTGGTCGAGATGAAGGTATCGACCCACGTAGGGGAGGCATACAGAGTGTTCGGGTCGCGATATGAGCTGTAGGGTTGACGTGCGCCCATCGCATGCATGACTGTGGCATCGCGGTCGGAGCGGGGCATTAGGGCGTGGCATTTGCTGGGGGAGAGGGATACTGGGGATTGGGCATCGCGGATGCACACGTCGCGTGCGTGCCGTGCTGGGCGATGGGCGGCGCGGTGGTCATTGGTGGTGCATCGAAGTTAGTAATGAAAAGAGAAAAATCAAGCAGGGCCGGGAGCGAGCGGTTTGGGTCGTTATGAGCTGTATAGTATTAGATAATTTTCTTCTCACGGACATGTACTTTATCGTCCTGATCCGGGACTGTCTACTATGGCTTGGATTACGATGTCATCCTGCTATTGAAAGCGCAGATAAGCTCGATGTACAAGGTTCGCCTTGTCATTGTGCATGTTGGACGAGCGATATTCCTTACGTTGCGTCCAGAGAGAAGAGGTGAGAACTACACAGTCAACTTTAATGCTGACCCGGCCCGGACGCGAACAGAAGTCCCGCTTCGATTGTGTACGCCGACTAATCACGAGTGCCAATAGGAATAGCGTTTCCACCTTTGTATTTGCATCTACAGCAATCAATCACCTGCCTTGTGTTCAGTATACGAGGATACCCCGCGTTCGAAGCGACCGTGAACTGAAGCTACATCAATGCCGTAGTTGAGGGCCACGCAGAGTACTTTCTCGTTTTCTGTGTATCATATATTGCCGCGGAACGAGCGAACGAGGTGCGCGTCCCATGCAGGTCACTCGCGTTGTCTGACCGGCTTCGTGTCGTAGATCAGTTCTCCACGCCATGGACTGTGCGTGCGGATACGACCAAGTTGGCCAGGTCGTTCGCTATGCCACGCGCTGGAAATCCAAGTCACCTTGTTGTTTGGACTGACGGAACTCACTGCGCAGGTGAGCTGGATGGAGAACGTAAGTCAGTTTTATACATCTCGGAATCCTTCAAGGCTCACGTTTGCCGGTCACACAAGGGGGTGGGTCGAGGTTCGGTGGGTTTGTGTCGAGTCGTGTGTGATTTGGATACAGCTGACGAGAACACGCGAAGATCCCTGGCCGTGTCGGTGTATGATGAAACCGTGTGATGGAGTTTGGAGCGGAATATAAGACTGTTAGCAATAGAGCGAGAATGGTGATGGCACTGTCCCAGTTTTCTTGGGGTGGGCAACTTGAACGGACGATGAGTCATTGTGCAATAACTCATTGTGTTTATGTAAAGTTCATTTATACACTAATAATTGGTACCCTTGCCCGCCGCCTCTAGTGAGCCAGCAAGGAAGCCTTCCCCTCTCCCGTCGTCTCACCAAGTACGTCGCCTTTTTTCTCTCATTCTTTTGGCCCATTGACATGCCAATAAGTTACTTCCATAGTTTCGTGAGACAAAATTATCATTTTCGTCGCCCGGCGTTCCCTCCCACATTTCGGAAGTATGTGTTCGTCTTGACGGTGTTCAAGTTGGTTACCCAAACGATGCCACCGTCACGTAGGGAACCTGAACAGTTGCCTCGTGAAGGCAGCGGCACGCGTTAACTCTCGATACATACGGTTTGGGATTCGCCTATGATACATGATGCACCCCCGGGAGTGATTGCCGTGTGCCGTCAAAGCACGTTCACCGTACGCGTTACAAGGTGCGGTCACAGTGGACTTATTCGATATCCCTCACTATCTCTAAATCAAAGCTTGTGCCCCCCTGTAACCCCAGGCACAGTTCGAACTTTGGTTGAGCCGGAAGATAAGGATTACTAGGCCGCTGGTACGTGATAGGAGACTAATACAGTGGGCGCAAGCGATGGGATCATCAGTCATCCTGTTAAGGTGTTCCTCATGTTACATCAAACCCCATTAAGACTCAATCACCTGCTTCTGTGGGTGCAACTTCTGACTGCATCTTCCTGTGCGTCGATGCGCAGTGACCACGGTTTCTGTCTCACGTCCGTCTGTGGTGGCTTGAATTTCACGGGTACGTACACTTCCCAACTTCCAACTTCCTCTCCCTCACGTAAGGTGTTCCTTATGTTACATCAAACCCCATTAAGTCTCCATCACTGCTTCTGTGGGTGTAACTTCTGACTGTGTCTTCCTGTGTTGATGCATGGCGGCCACGGTTCCATGATCTCGTGTCCATCTGCGGTGGTCAGAGTTTCATAGATACATGCACTCCCCGACTTTCAAATTTCTCCCCCTCGGCCTGCTACTCGCACAGACGTAAGCTCGCAACATGTCTTCCCGGGAGCCATACTGTGGTGTCTCTCGCAAGTTAGTGCTGGCCTTTGACGTAGGAGAGACGTACAGCGGGGTCTCATACTGCATACTCAGTCCTGGAGAAGTCCCAAAGGTTCACGGAGTTGCGAAGTAGGCCAGATTTTGTGGGGAAGTGAGTCGCACTGACGTGTGGCTCAATTAGGTATCCTGCCCAAGAACACGTTGGAGGCGATAACAAGATACCATCCATCTTGTATTATGACCGCGAAGGTGCTGTGAGAGCCGTCGGCGCAGAGACGCTACAACAACATATCATCGATCAAGCGGAGGAAGAAAATTGGGATAAGCTCGAATGGTGAGCTCAGAGGAGAGACAATCCATTCTCGTTCCTTTGTTTACAGAGACGTTATCAGGTGGAAACTTCACCTGCGGGCAAAGCATTTGGCGTCGTCGCACGTCAAAGACGAAGACATCCCACCCCTCCCACAGGGTAGGAGCGCCGTCCAGGTGCTAGGGGATTTCATGCGGTACCTCTTCAGTTGCGCTCGCAACTATATTATCGAATCTCATGCCAGTGGTGCCTCTATGTGGAGGTCTATGGAAAACAAGATCGAGTTCATCCTCACTCATCCAAATGGATGGGAAGGGTTGCAGCAGCAACACATTCGCCGAGCTGCTGAGATCGCAGGGCTGGTACCTGGGGGAGAAGAGAATTCGGGTCGAATCCATCTCCTTACCGAAGGGGAGGCTAGTCTTCATTTTTGCGTCACCCACGTGCTGGCATCGGATTCCCTTTCCCAAGTTCCTATTCTTAGTTCCGACGATCCCGAAGAGGAAGCCGAGGAAGAGTCGGAACATCAAGGGATAGTCATCATCGATGCCGGAGGAGGTACAGTCGACCTGAGTGCTTACTCTGTCAAGTTATCCCCTCCCAAAGAATTCAAGGAGATTGCACCCGCAGAATGTGAGACAGGCCGGGACGGTTTCAAGTTCTTTCTCATACATTCTTCCTTTAGGTCGCCTTCAAGGATCTGTTTTCGTCACCCAAAGGGCTCACATGTTTCTCAGGGGTATGTGCTACTCGGTAATCCGGGAATTGTTAATACTTCACAGTCTACCACAGCCAAGCTCGCCAATTCACTATACGGGTCACCCGACGTAGTCCATCAGATGAAAGATATTTTCGACAAGACTACAAAGCTGAGGTTCCGTGACGCTAGTGACCCACAATACATCAAGTTTGGAACTGTCCGTGACAAGGATCCCCAGTGTGGTATTCGCTCTGGTCAGCTCAAGTTAGCTGGGTAAGAGGCTATTTATACTAAATGCGTGATAATGAACCTCAAATACTCGTACAGAGAGGACGTCGCAACATTCTTTGAGCCCTCTGTGGAAGCGATCGCTGATGCCTTCGAGAAACAGCAACAAGCAGCTGCAGGGTTGCAGATCCGAATCAAGGCGAGCTTGACTCCGACATTGCGTTATGTGCGTAACCTAATGGTACTCTTTAGCATGCCTTCCTAGTCGGGGGTTATGCCGCCAGCGATTTCCTGTATCACCGTCTTCAACAGCATCAGGTATTTTCGGAGGTGCACTTATGCAGACCTTCGAGTCACGTGTATGTGTCGTAGCAGCGTGGTTGAGTTATGCTCACCGCACCTTCAGTAACAAGGCCGTCGCAGACGGCGCGGTGTTATCTTGCATTAACCCGCTCGTCACTTCGAGAACGTCGAGGTTCACGTATGGCATAGCATGCAATACACACTACCGTCCTTATCGTGCCGATCACCAGGAGAGAGGACACACGCAATATACTGGGTTATCGGGGAACATTATGTTACCGAATGCATTCCAATCAATACTGATCAAGGTCTGTACTGACTATTCACTCATGCTAACACTCTACTCAGCTTCCAATAGGGTGTCCAAGTATCGGAGCAGCAAGAATTTCGCCAGTCGTTTAATAGAGAGCGGGATTCGCGTTCTCAGCTGGCCCATGTACAGGTGCCCATTCTCGCGTACAGGGGGAACATTCTCGATCCCCAATGGATGGACAATGAACGTGGTGAGCCTGATGAAAAAGTAGCCAATGCGTAGCGCTGACGAGTGGTCCCAAAATGCAAGACCGCTTCACTGCAATGTGCAGTGTGATGGCCGACACCTCTACGATTGCCCACTCGTTGAGACCACAACAAGCTCCTGGAGGGGCTGACTATTTTTCTCTAGATTTCGATGTCGTCCTGCTATTTGGCCTCACGGAGTTGAAAGCGCAGATCTGCTGGAAAGATATGGTACGTCTCGTTGTTTTCCGGGTACGAAACCGTGCGCTGTATCACTCACATGACGGTCCAGGGCGTAGAGAAGAGGTACGATCTAAACAACAGAGTCGGATGATGCATTCTGCTAACTCGAGGACTTTAACAGAAGCCCCGCTTCGATTGTGTACGATGACTAGTTGCTGATGTTTTTTTTTTTGTATTTTTTGCCCGCATCCTGCTATGAAATTGCAATGTTTGTTCAATATGAATCTCTTGATGAACTCTGAACGTTGTGGCTACGAGGCAGTTGCCTGTACTGCGCAGTGAAAGGGATGCGTCGATGAGTCGTCGCCGCTCCGTGATGACGACTGAAGCAACCCATCGATGACCCATCGGTGTACTAGGACACGGGCACCACCTTGTTAATCCCCGCTCCCTCAATCGTATAGGTCCACCCAGTCACTCGTGCCCTTATCCAGTCCCACCAGACCGAGCCCGGACCAACGGTGGACTGATGAAGAACCAATCTCGTCTTCAAAGTCTTTCCCACTTGTGTTGTTCCTGGGGGCCTTGACCCCCTGACCACAACATTCGTGAAGGAAGGGCGTGATATAGATCGATGACCAGTAACAAACACAATACAGGTGGCTGGAGAAGATACAGATACGAGGGCGCGAAAACATAATTCTCTTCGTGATAGAAAGACAGTGATAACGATTAGTGAATGTACACGATCGAGGCGGGACTTCTGTCCACGTCCGAGTCGGGTCAGAGAAATATATCATTGGAGTTGGCTGCCAGTGCATAGTGCTCACCTCTTCTCCACACCCTGGAGTGATGTGTAAGTAATACAGCTTGTCTGACAAGGACGCGATGACAAGACGAACCTTGTGCATCCAGCTTATCTGCGCTGTCAATTCCGTGAGCCCAAAGAGCAGAATAATATCGTAGTCAAAGTGATAATACACCCTCCCGTTACGAGCTTTTTGTGGACGTAGAGAGCGGACAAGCTCAGAGGTATTAGCATTCACGTTGCACATGATAGTGAAGCAGGCTTGGATTCGGGTGCACTCGTCAGCGATGCGCATTAGCCGTTTTGTCTCAAGACTTTACCAGGTTCCTTATCCACCCAGAGTGGATCAGAAAGATCCCCTCTATATGCAAGGATGGGTTCCTCCACAACCTTCATTTCAGAGCGAGAGTTTCTTTCCGCAGTGAAAGAATATCGAAATTCTTGTTCCTCCGCGACTTGGACTCCCTGTCAGAGAACTGAATGATTTTTTTGTCATAAGTTAGTGACCAATACAGACCTTCTGAAGTATCGCTCGAAAAGCATCCGGTAACATCCTGATTCCCGATGGTACAGTAAATGACGTGTGTCTTCTCGCTCGGTGTTCAGGAAGAAGTGGATCGTATGCTCTAATACACTCTACGCCATATGTATACTTCGATGTTCGCGAAGTGACAAGAGGAGCGATGTAGGAAGATACGGCGCCATCTGCGACAGCCTTGTTACTGAGGAGACGATGAGTGCGACAGAATGACGATGATG
>JBBPRR010000861.1:0-15460 GCA_038093115.1 Hortiboletus flavorubellus | reverse complement strand
CATCGCAGGTTCTTCTGGATAGATTAGAGCGGTCCTCATCAAGTGTTGTTCGACTTCACAAGATGCGACGACTTCCCTTCTTACGTCGTAATCTCCGGAGCGGTTTCCAGCTTCGTTGCCGAATGGTTGGGGTTGACACCAAACCTCACCCCCTTCCGCGCACGTCAGTTTCTGTTGTTTATAGCTGCCCGCTCATAGATGGTGTCTTAAGTCACCCCGGAGAAGTTCGTACTACGATGACAAAGAGCTCGATGAAAGACTGGTTATGCCCCCTGTGCGACTTGCACAAGAAATTTGACAACCCAAGAGTGTTAGACAAGCACCTGGCGTGGGACCACTCAAGCGTCAAGGTGCTTTGGGACCAAGTACGTCTTACTTTCCAGTTCAGAACCTCCATCTTATGGAATGTTCAGCATTATACCACACTTTCCTTGACCATCCCCGATTCCCAACCAGAATCGTAGGTAACTTCTCAAAAAACATACACTAGGTCACTGTATTCATTGCTCAATGGTGTAGTACCCCGATCGTGACGCCCATCAGAGCATCGTCCACCTCAGAATCGTCGTCCCATTCGATGCACGATGAAAGGAACAGGAGTATGAATCCCGACGGAAATTCCGTTGTCCGCATTTCCAACACACCATCTAGCATAGCGAGCGAGTCTGGTTCTGGTTCCGTCTCCACCATCCCATCAGTCGTAGAGGAAGACCGCAAACCCAAATACGACATATCTGGATACTCGAACGTAGGTGCGGATACTTGGACAAGAAGTACTTCAGTATCAGAACGGTCAGCCTCCCGAGCTCTGTCGGGGCCTGATACACGAGATGGCCTTGGACCATCGGCCGCCGCTCCATACCTGCCGGAGTCGGACGAGAGAGGCGACGTTTACTACTCCTGTCGTCCTGGTGGCCCACGCCTATTCGATCTCCTAAATACGTTGTCTTTGAAACCCTACGGAGTACTCAAGTGGGTAATAATTGATAGAGAGGAGGAGCTATTCGAGCTGGATGACATTCTTGATGAGGACAAGGTGATGCAGGCGCTCTGGTTCAGATGGATTTTCCTACACCGGTAAGCATTTTAATCCGTGTATTGTACCAGGATCAAGGCAAACAGGACTACACCAGGAACAAGTTTGTCGCAAATTACTTTGACGGTACCAAAGCGTTCGTCAAAGAAAACTGGGAACTGATAAAACAGGGTGCCGGGTTATTGGCCCTGAGAACATGGTTGTTGGTAAGCAGTATTCTCCGCGTCGTGCAGCCCAATGCAAGGCTCTGACGTGCTTGGCAGGTCCTTCTTGTGAACAACTTTCTCCTTCCAACGGAGGTTGCCACACTCATGCGGTATTACCAGGAGCTGGCAGGTATCCAGCTGCGGTGGTAGTAGGTGGGTGGCACGTACAAACGAATCTAATTGTCCCAATGCCACGCATATACGCATCCGTGTAAGTGAATCGCTGATGGCCGCGACGACGACGAACATACCAAGTGAGAAGTTTGGCATGGAGACGAGTCGCTTGCATCAGACGACAAAAAACGATTTTCTGGGAAAATCGCGGGCGAGTGCCTGTCGGGGTGCGGGGGCGGACTAATGAACAGTATGCATCGTGATACGCGTTGTACTTGCAGGACGCATTGTCCACTCTTGTGATAACTTGTTCCTGTTACATCCACAAAACCATTTCAATGGTCCCTTTGAGTGCGCTGAGCAGTGGTTGTAGGGAGCAACACTTGAGTTGAGAACTGTTGCTGTGGGCCCACGGCCCCGGATAATCGATTGATCCCGCGATCTTGAACTTCGTTGGCAGTCGTAGCAACTGCTCACCCACGTTCTGCTTCCGTGTGAGCTTTCCTCTCAGTGTTTCCACCTCACGGTGGTTTTCACATATACTGGTGACAAAAGAGGTGAGAACAAATCCTTTGCTATATCTACATATCCAATGAAGCCTGCGCATGCATCGGCAAGTGGATCCTGCCTTTGACGAACGAGTGACATGGGTGTGATGGGTGATAAAATACGTTGCCCTGTCGGTGTGCACTGTAACTGAATGCAGTATACAGTGAACATCTGATTCCGAACAGAATAGAAGGGTCATGGCAACGCGAAGAAAGAGCACGCTCCAGAACGTGCGTCAATGAAACAGCCCCCCCCAAACAAAAAACAAAAAAAAAAAAAAACAGAAAAACAGTTACCATCCAAAGACTCTAGCAAACACAAAGATTCGTGTCAGTCCCGAAGAGCATCGTTTGCGGAGAATCAGAAAAGACGCACTCCTCGTGGAACTGGATGCCTCCAACAGCTCTCTTTGAGTCAGCATCGCAAGCCCTCACAGCGTGAGCCACGTCCCTGGAAAGACCGACGGGCCCGCAAACAGCAACAAATGCACCGTGTGCAGTGTTGCCTTTGCCCGCCGTGGACGCGACAAAACCGTCCAGCAGTTTCCCAATCTGCGGACGCCCAGGAGTGAGGGTAATGCCTAGTGGGAGTACCAGTCCTCGGAATGAATGAGTAGTGGCGCGAGTATAGAATACTGAGACGCGAAGTCTAGCGGGACTGCTTTGAGATACGAGTTCGACAAAGAGAGGGATAAAATGTTCCAAGGCAGCTGGAAGAGCGGGATCAGCTCATGAAAAGCAGGATCAAATGTGGACGAAGGACAAACCTGGGTCAGTAATGCTCCAGATGAGCTCGATAACTTGAGTCCTGCTTCTGTCACCGGCCAGCACGAGTTCTTGAACCACAGACAACGCAAGCGTCACACCACTACCTCCAACTACGAACATTGCCCCCGAGTAATTCCCAATCGTGGTATAACCGAAACCACCTATCGAGTATAACTTGGATTCAACGACCGGACCCACGAATCAGGGACATACCATATGGTCCTTCGATCATCACTTTCACCGTACTCCCAGGCCCCTCACCTTGCTTACCAGATGCAGTCGCCTGTGCCATCTCGTACAGTTTCCTCGTCCAATTTCCAGTTGTTTTGCACATCAGAACCAAGCCTTCCTCCGTGTACGTTGCGCTGGAAATAGTGAATGGGTGTACCTCTGTCGTCCCCCAAAGACCCATAGCTGTAGAAAGGACGCGTAAACGAACATGTTGGCCAGCGCACCAACCGGTGTTCAGGGAAGGAATGTCTACTCGAGTGATTCCCATCTCTGGGATTGTTCGGAGGGTGGCAGTGGTAAAGCGGGTTTTGATGGCACGGATAACATGGTCAAGTCCATAGCAAACAGTACCCGCGATAACAAATGGGACGCAAGCCTGTTGGTGGTAACACGCCTGTACAGCAGCAGTCAGTTGTGCAAGTGGAGGCGGGTATGGACCACCCACGGCGATCAACGCTACAGTCAATCCAACGGCGTGCGTCCCGAAGAAGAGGTTATAGTATTTCGTGCGGACACACCGTATGGAGAAGAAACCAAGAAGATCGAAACAGACTAGAGTGACGATGCCCCAGCGAACATATGGCTGGGCAATCTTCTGTGAGATGTTGCCTGCAAGACTCCATCGATATACTGTCAACACACACACAAGACCGATCTGAGATGAGGTTTGCCCGCCTGCGTGGTTAGAAGTAACGACATACTAAAGCCGATCGCATGGACATTTGCCCCAATCACCATCAAGCGTCCGATATGACGATGAAGATAATTGAGCTGGGTGGAATGTTAGCTCAAACGCCGTAGGTTTGAACCGATTTTGATCACGAACCTTCTCATACCCAACACCGACGAGGAACCCAATTATGTTGTTCTTCGTAGCCAAGGCATACACAAAAGGGATCTGAGATGCAACGACCCACCCAGCACGACGGGGGATAGAGAATGGGTTTGATTTATAAAAGGCGGCGTAAAAGACTGCGGCAGTATATCCTGCCATCAAGAAGACCTGTCCAGCAGTATAATTCCCCAGGACGCGATATTGCAGGAAACTCGCGGCGGGACTTCTGAGCGAAAAATGCATAGGAAAGTGCCAGGGTTGCTTGGGAGTCGCATTCAATTCGAGAGTGGGGATGGAATTTTTCAGCGGCCCTTTCTCTTTGGATTGCGACGTCGATCCTGAAGGAGGGCGGTACATCCTGAATTGCGTGGCGGAGCGCAGGAGATAACCCTGGAATATTTCCGAGCGATTATTCACAATGTACACCAACGTGCGAGGGAAATTGAACAAGGAAAAGATGAGGATAATAGCGAGAATGAAAACATGCAAGTCATACACCAAGATGCTGCTGGGAACGGAAGGTACAGAAGTCGAAGAAGAAGCGAGTTCTTCGAACTGCATGATTTCTGGGTGTCTGAAAAGGAGAAGGTCGAAGGGGGAAGGGGGAAAAGAAAGAACCAATGAGTGGGTAGTAGTAGAATTGGTCCAGAAGACTCTAATAGCATTTAAGGCTGAAGATCGACGACACCCGGAACTATGCCCGGAACAACCAGGGAGACGACGGAGGGTGTGCCCGCAGTGTATCACCCAAACCAAGGGAAACGAAATTCATACAGCCCTTACATGTGGAGTACCCTTGCTGACGAAGCGCTTCATTGGTCGTTTCAGTCGTCACGTTGGAAATAGTGGTTGACCAGTCGACACGAGAAGAATGTGATCTCTAGCCAAGGCCAGAGACGCGGAACCTAGATTTGCCCAATTCGAAATCGAAACGTCAATACGGACTGAAAAGGTAGAACCATACGTTCGGCCGAGTTCATCGACAACAAGATACCCGCGGGCCGCAGCAAAGTTGCATACCATCAATGAAGCAGGACATTCCTAACTGAATGGGTGTGTAGAAGTGTAGCATTGGAAAGGATATCCTGAGTGCAATTGGTCAGATGTGTGATCTGTCAATGTCTCTCCCCACTGATTGTGCAACCTGTACGTGCCACGGCCGTCTGCATCCAGGAGCGGTTCCCGCAGTACTTGCTGTGGATTGTGTTGGTATGCCAGTGGATTCACACAGAACCACGTGAACTCACCAGACGGTGTGACGCTGTCGGGAAGGGGGTGAATATCTGGCACGCGGGATCAAGATTCCCGCCACGATAGTCCCCAAACGCGTTTTGGCGGGTAGATACAGGTTGATAGTGTCCGGCAGACAGAAACACTTGCCAGATAGTCTTTTTTTTTGGAACACGAATGCGGGATAACGATAACGTAGCGCGTTGCATGGTGTGACGTAGATCTAGATTTCATACCCATGTGCACGTGACGAGTGCGATGCGCTCGACAATACTATTGTTTTCGCCAGGGTTCTGCCAACACAATGCGGTTCACAAAGCCGACATGGGTAATGCACAGAGGTGTCGCCTTATTATTCTTACAATGTATCTTTACTGACATAGTATCATCACCAGATAGTGCCAAAGACACCAAACGCCTTGCCATCTTCTCCATTCACGTCCACCCCGATGGCTCACGAATAGCAACAGGAGGACTCGACGCCAAAGTACGCATATGGAGTACCAAGCCCATCCTCATCCCGGCTTCCGAGCGCTCTAATCGCCCACCGAAATCCCTCTGTACCCTCAGTATGCACACGGGGCCTGTGCTCACCGTCAGATGGGCACATTCAGGAAGATGGCTGGCGAGCGGTAGCGACGATGAGATTATCATGATCTGGGACCTTGATCCGTGCGTATACTTGTACACCGCCCTGGAATCCGTTCTCATTTGTGGCCACGGAACAGGTCTGGCCGGGGCAAGGTCTTTGGTTCCAACGAGATCAACATCGAAAATTGGAAACCAATGAAACGACTACCGGGACATGAAAGTGGTAATTTTTGTTCCCCCATTTATATTTGTTTTGCACATATATTGTCTCGCAGACGTCGTCGATATTGCTTGGGCACCAGAAGACCGCTACCTAGCCTCTGTCGGGTTGGACTCGAAAGTCATCATCTGGTGTGGGTATACTCTGGGTAAGTATCCCCACGACCTTTCCGAAACATCTCGCTCGTTCTCATTGCGCCGCTTTAGAGCGGATACGAAAGCTAGATCAACATAATGGATTCGTCAAGGGTGTTTGTTTTGACCCTGTAGGCGAATTCATGGCTACCCAGTCAGATGACAAAACCGTCAAAATTTGGCGGACTACGGACTGGGGACTAGAGGCCGAGGTGACCAAGCCGTTCGAGGATTCCCCTGGCAGCACATTCTTCCGTCGTCTCAGGTTTGTCATCAACCATTCCTCTCGGAATAGATCTCACCATCATACTAGTTGGTCTCCGGATGGTGCCCACATAACAGCCTCTAATGCAACCAACAACAGAGGTTTCGTCTTCATCGCTGCTGTCATAACTCGTGGCCTTTGGACTTCTGAAATCAGTCTGGTTGGTCACGAAAATACCGTTGAAGTTGCAGTAAGCACCGCCGTCTCATACTTCCTGTGCGACGAAGTCACTCGAAATTAGAGCTACAACCCGCATATCTTTTTGCGTAATCCGGATGCGCCTCTCGCAACCTCAAATATATGCTCTGTCGTTGCTCTTGGAGCGGATGATAGATCCATCTCAATTTGGCAAACGAAAACCGCTCGCCCCCTTATCGTCGCCAGGGAAGTCTTTGAGAGACATATCATGGACCTTAGTTGGTGAGAAGCTCTTTTCTTTTCTTTCTCCCATCTAACACGCTCCAGGTCCCGGGACGGGCTTACTCTCTATGCTGCTTCTTCAGATGGCACAATCGCAGTGTTTGATTTCGATGCCGAAGAACTAGAGGGCATATCCCCTTACGGTGCGCAAACGCAATACCTACAGAAATTTGGCTTTGTCCCACCCCCTGTTCCCGATGGCTTCTCCCACGGCACCAAGTACGGAGACAAAGATACTCCCTCCACGTCTCGCATCACCCCTCCTCCTTCCCCGAACCCACGTGCAGCCTCACAAAGCACTCAGTCAGGCTTCGGTACGACAGCCGTCAACGGCGGTGAACACATTAATCGACTAGTCGCCAAGAAAAGCACAAAGAAACGTGTTCAGCCTCTCCTCATGTCATCGATACCTTCCGCAGCAGCTGCCCCACCTTCCCGAGGGTTGCCACCATCCAAGCCAAGACCTGCTTCTCCCTCCGTATCGCCCGTGCCAAGCATGCGTGGATTCGACGCAGATATAGAAATGGGCGGTCCCATGGACATGGAGGTGCCTATCGACTCTCTGGAACAGAGCCCGGAGATGGGTAGAGGAAAGCGGAAAGCCTCCGTATTGGACGACGAGCTGCCTGTCCAACCTCGTACGTTAGGCGGCAGCCTACCGAGAGAGCGCGTTGCAGTTCGCGAGATAGCCCGTGCGGGTGAAAAGTGGGAAGCGCCACGCCTGTTACACGCCGCCGACGTTTTGCCATCACCACCTATATTGACATTCCTAAGTGCCAAAGTGGACGGGAGTGAAGATGTGCTGGAGGCTCGGAATTCGGAAGGAGATGGGCCGACGGAGGTGTTGTTCGTGAGCAGCAAGCAAACGCAGTGGTTGGATTATCTACCATCCCCTGTGGTGGGCTTGACAGCATCAACATCGTTCTGTGCAGTCGCAATGCAAGATGGATCAGTGAGCGTGTATTCACACACGGGAAGGAGGTAAGCTATATCAAAACATGCACCGCCCATGAACTGAGCTAACCCAACACGCTACAAGGATAATGCCCACACTGAGCCTAGGTTCACCATGTGCGATGATACATGGTTGCAAAACGGCACTTCTGCTGTTGACCGCATCGGGGAAGTTGAGTTGCATGTGAGTACATCGATCTATCGACAAGCCCATATCATGACAGCCCACTAGAAATGTCAAGTCACAAGCCGCGTATTTCCCCCCCACCACTGTCGACTCGCTATTAAGTCCTCCGAATAGCACTATCCTCTCCGCATCTATTCGACCGAATGGTGCGCCCGTCATCCAATGTTCAACTGGGGTCGCGTACTCGTTCGACCCTCAACCTTGTTCGTGGATCAAACTCAGCGAGCGCTGGTGGGCCGAGGGTTCAGATGTCTGGCAAGGCCGCCAACGGGCCAACAGAGACATTGTCGCCTCCATCGAAGGTGCCATTAGCGCCATCGCAGGGACAACGGAACACAGGGAACGACCCGAGTGGTGGCATACGGCACTGACGCTGGGCCATCTCGAGTCCAAAATGCATGCTGCGAAAGTGCTCGAGAGCCCGTCTGAGTACAAGCAAGCATTGCTCTTGTATGCAAAGAAGATCGCGGACGAAGGTTTCAGGGCAAAGGGGGAGGAGCTCATCAGGGATTTGTTTGGACCTGTATTTTGGTGCGTGCGCTTTGGGTGGGTATGAATGTTTGAAAGCTGGTTGACTGTGGTGTAGGCGGCCTGGCAGGGATGATTGTTGGTGTCCGACCGTGGTGGGGATGCTCAAACGCGACCTGCTGCGAGAAGTTCTCTCCGTGTTCGGTGGGTTTCGCATTCTTTCATACACAAAGTCGCTCTCATCTCACCGTACTCAGCGAGAAGCAAGACACTGACGAAATTAGCGTTGCACTGGCAGGACATGTTGAAGAAGGCGACGAATGATGAGGCTGGTTGATTCCATTCGCTTTGATTATCGTGACGGTTGTGGTGTATAGACCTATGTAGTCACATGGACGGACCTTCAATTTGGTGTACTGGCAGTAGATACAGGTTTCACGGCACAAGGGTGCTATAGTTTTCTTGATGTATATGCGCCCGAGCCTCAGGCTTCTCCCTGCACTGCCAGTCCGACAAGGCGCCGCCCGTTCAACTTGGATTCGCGACGCCTACCCGAAAGGGCCCGGAACACTGATCGCGCATTTCTCACAATCCCGTCGCCTCTCAGATAATCGAGACCAGAAAGCCCACAGGATGTCCAAGAAAGCACTCATTCTGATCGCAGACGGTACAGAAGAGATGGAATTGTGAGTCCCGTGTTCAGGGGCATAGCGATTGTCGCTTATCTGGGGCAGCACCATCACCTATGACACGCTTGTTCGTGCGGGCGTCGAATGTACGTCTGCGAACGTCCAAAGCGGGGGATCTCCGTACGGATTGGGGACAAGCCCAGCGCTGGTTGTGTGCTCGAGGGGTGTCAAGATCTTGCCCGACACTACCCTCCAGCCCCTGAATGCGGGTCCGGTGTGTATCGAGACACCCATTACAGGTGGTCTTATCGAATCTACAATTTGCAGGACAAATATGACGCCCTGATCATCCCTGGCGGTTTGAAGGGCGCTGAAAGCCTTTCTCAGTCTACCGAAGTGCAAACCCTGGTGAGGGAGTATTATGAAGGCAACAAAATCGTGGCTATGATATGTGCGGGTGCGTCCACGACGCCCAGGCTATATCGCACGTAGCAAAATTCCTCCGGGTCTTTAGGTACACTGGCTGCAAAAACAGCTGGCCTTCCTTTCCAACCGGTGACGTCACATCCGGTCATCAAGAACGATCTGGTTTCAAGTAAGTGGATCCGAAATCGAGAAATAGGACGGCTTGAAATGCATTCTTTGACAGCCTACGATTACAAGGAGGATTCTGTCGTCGTTTCCGACGACGTTCCGGGAAAAGGAAGGCTGGTTACGAGGTGCGCTGATGGCTCCACGTTCGTACTCTTGCGTGACGATGGCTTTCTCCAGTCGAGGACCAGGTGAGCCTCATGCCAACCAGATAGTACTCTGTCGAATACGTGACGCGCAGGCACCACTTTTATTTTTGCGTTCAAGTTGGTGGAGCTGCTTTGCGGCAAGGCAAAGAGCGAGCAAGTCCGAGAACCGATGATGTTCCCTCCTGGTGTTGGTTATCCGTAGTGAATTATGTCTGTTGTGTTGTTACGTACGGCGTGAAAATGACACGGTCCGAGTCGTGTTCTCGCGTTTGTTTCATTGCTGAAAATTTCGAGTGGTCGTATGCGAGCTGCTCAGCACGCTGTACGACGGATCCATGGGCTTTCGCGAGCGGTAGCCATTCGCCAATGGCGTAGGACCGGGGCAGATCTGATAACAGCCCGTAGACTGATCGAGTCATGCCCTGACTCTCCCTTTAAACACCGACCTCACCACAGACGCCTTCTGTCACCATCCACAATGTCTTCCACAGATCCTTTGACCGCCTCTCTCGCATCCCTCTCAATCGCCCCGGCTGCGACAGTCACCCATGCAGAGACAAACTCCCCGGCATCCTGGCGCGATGCCCTGCTCGCTAACCCTTCGGTCCCCGAATCATTCGAGCTGATCAAAACGCTCGTCTACAAACCCAAAACCGCAAAAACAGCCACCCCAGTCCCCGTCGTCGTCATCGCACGCGATGAGACCGAAACCAGCTCCTCCGCCCTCGGCAAAAAGCTCAATCTGAAAGAACTGCGTTTGGCATCCGAGGACCTCCTGGCCGAGTTTTTCGGACTCGATAAGAACTCTCGTGCGTTCTCTGATCTGTTCGGTGTCGCAGGCGGTACCTTATGCCATAGATCGGATCGCAGTGTCGCTCTTGGCTTTGAACAAGGATACCTTTTCCAAGGTGGTCACGGTGATCGACGCCTCTATCGCGTCTTCGTCTGCTTCGTTTGCAGTCCATGCGTGCTCCTCGAGTTCAACTCTGTTTTTGTCCGGGAAAGACATCGCCACATACCTCAAGAGCCTCGAAACCGAGGACGTCAAAATAGAAGAGGTCGACTTCGCCGCTCTCAAGACCGATGCGCCAGCCCCGAAGCCTGCCGTTAAAGAGAAAGAGGATGCAAAGATAGAGGGTGCTGTGCAGATCGCGATTGGCGTCAAGAAGGAGGCAGACTTTTCAGCTTGGTACCAAAATGTGAGTACTCCCTGTTAAGAATGAATTGCGATCTGATCTTGCGATAGGTTTTGTTGAAAGCAGACATGTTAGAGTATTACAGCGTTAGCGGATGCTATATCCTCAGGCCGTGGTCTTACAGTATCTGGGAGGAAATTCAAGGTAGGCTCCTTCAGTTACTGGTCCTATGACTCTACACCATATGTTATTTAGATTGGTTCAACAAGAAAATCAAAGCCATGGGCGTGCAGAACGCGTCTTTCCCGATGTTTGTTTCCGCCAAGGTTCTTGAACGGGAGAAAGATCATGTCGAGGGTTTCTCCCCTGAAGTCGCATGGGTCACAAGAGCGTAAGTGCGCGTGTAAATGCATAGCACGTCGACAGTCATGATAACGGTATGTTAGCGGATCTTCCGACTTGGAGGAACCCATTGCCATCCGTCCGACTTCTGAGACTGTGATGTACCCCTGTGCGTTCGCTGCACGTCTCTCAAGATGATATCCTGACAGTGTTTAGATTATTCCAAGTGGGTCAAGAGCCACAGAGATTTGCCTTTGAAACTTAATCTGTGGAATAACGTTGTGCGGTGGGAGTTCAAGCATCCCCGTACGTGATAACAACTATTGTTGTGTCTAGTGAGCACTCACTGTAGCTCCATTCCTAGAGCCATTCCTTCGAACCCGTGAATATCTTTGGCAAGAAGGCCATACGGCTCATCTGACCAAGGCGGAAGCCGATAAGGAGGTTCTTGAGATCCTTGAGCTCTACCGACGCGTCTATGAGGAACTACTCGCTGTCCCTATGGTCAAGGGCGTAAAGTCCGAGAAGGAGAAGTTCGCTGGCGCTCTCTATACCACTACCGTCGAGGGCTTCATTCCAGCAAGTGGTCGCGGTATTCAAGCTGGCACCTCGCACTGTCTTGGCCAAAACTTTTCGAAGCCAGAGATGTTCAATATCGTTGTCGAGGATCCCAACGATCCCACTGGTCAAGGCAAGACCTACGCTTGGCAAAATTCATGGGGTCTTTCTACGCGCACCATCGGAGTCATGGTCATGGTACACGGTGATAATCAGGGACTGGTTCTCCCTCCTCGTGTTGCCTTAGTCCAGGTTGTTGTAGTTCCATGCGGTATCACAGCCAAGACGGGCGACGAAGACAGGAACAAGATCAATGACGCGTGTGACGAACTTGCCAAATCTCTTGTCGACATCGGCATCCGAGCAAAGGCCGATCTCAGAGACGGCTACACACCCGGTTACAAGTTCAATGACTGGGAACAAAAGGTCCGATGCCCGAGTCGATTTCTGTTTTGATATAGAATGCTGAGACGCACCCCGTTTTTCGTAGGGTGTGCCACTCCGTCTCGAGATTGGACCAAATGATCTAGTGAAACAACAGACCCTGTCGGTGCGTCGTGACACTGGTGCGAAAGCCCCGATCGCGCTTGCGGACCTAAAGACCACCGTCCCTCAACTTCTTGAGACCATCCACAACGACATGTACAAGAAGGCCCTTGATGAGTACAACGCACACTTGAAGGAAGTTACACGCTGGGAAGACTTTGTCCCAACGCTGGACAACAAATGCATTGCTGTCATTCCCTGGTGTGAGCGGGAAGCGTGCGAAGACGATATCAAGGAACGAAGTAGTCGGTCGTGAGTGTTCCCCCAGTAACCTTCCTATAACCGAATCGGCCTTGAGAAAGGCTTCTTTGGCGTTCGATTTAAGCGTTACGTTTGGGAGCGCAGGGTTTGCTAATCATTGGTTTCTTTGCAGTGCGGAACCCCAGGACGAGCGCGCGCCATCTGCAGGAGCCAAGTCTCTTGCGATTCCCTTTGACCAAACTCGTTGGGCCCCGATCGAGCATGGCAAGACCAAGTGCGTTGGGTGTGGACAGGATGCGAAACGTTGGACCATGTTTGGGAGATCATACTAGAGTGATATGAAAATACGATATCTGGTCCAAGTTCAGACGTTAGTTACCGCAGTACAGTCGTGTGACCCCAGACTTGTGACTGGTGAGTTCACATGGATGCCCTTCTCTGACTCTTTAGTCGGTGGGAATAATTGTGACCACTCATAAACTGCCAGTCACCGAGTCCTGCTGCTAAACCACTTGAACCAGGCCTCACCGTCCCTTCCGAAGTTTCAGCTTGCACTTCAGAGTTGTATCCCGGGAATTCCTGCAGACGCTGTTGGGAGTCGGGACTCACCACTGCTCAGTACTCAGTCACGACGTGTTGCCAGTCTCGGATGTGTCTGCGGACCCGGTGAGTGCCGCCGCCGGGCCCGCGTGTGCAACTGCTGCTAGGTCACACGGACGCACTGGAATCAGGCACTCACTGGGTCACCTCTACTACGCCTCCATCGCGGCATTTTTGTCGCCAGCAATTTGAAGAATCCCTGTGGTCCCATGATCTATTCTGTCCGTCTTCCGCCACTCGTATGGAACCTTGTGACTACATTTGAGACCACAACGATGAACGTTGCCGGCCCGCCGGTATCATCCATTATTGCAGCAGCTGAGGAGAGTTTCGGTGTGTAGTCCCGGTTCTTTATCTAAACCCTACGCCACGTTCAATGTAGAACTGACACCGTCACTCAGCGTATTTCAGGAGGAGCGAAGTTGGGTCTGCTGAGGTGCGCTAACTCTAGCGAGCGGGTTCATGTAGGCTCGTACGTCTGAGGTCTCGGATGCAAAAAAGCATCAAGCGTGCAGTGTGCTCCAACGACGACTTGACCTCATCTCACAAACTGTTTGAACGGTTTGTCGAGACCGACTATTTTACGAAACTTTACGGATCTTGCCGCCTAATGACCTCGTGACTGGCTTCTCCACACATCAACCACGCGGTCCTTGAACGCTGTGTCGCGGTGACTTTGGTGGTGATATAAAGATTGAACCTTCTATTATCATATGCTAAAGTGCTCCTCTCCCCACCCCTCGTGGACACTTCCACTATGCCTGGTGTGAGTTCTGTTGTTTAGGACGGGTTCTGGATCTTCTAACATTTGCACACAGTATAATGCACGTATCGCAGGAAACCCCGTATGTGTTGTACGAAAACGCTAGACGCCTGTCCTGACGATGTCCAACCAGTATATTGTGGGTTCTTTCGCATGCATCGGTGGTGGCCTCTTTGGTTTGGACATCGCGTCCATGTCGGGGGTGCTGAGCGTGAGTTTCCCTCCACCTGATATTGACCCCTGTCGCCTGACAGGTTGGTAGAATGGCGCCTATCTCCGCGTGTTCGACTACGTAAGTCGATGTCAGTTGCACTGTCATCGGTGCAGATGATGACATAAAGTTAGCCTGGTTCGAATGCCCAAGGAGCCATTGTGGCGTCCATGCCTGCAGGCTCCTTGGTGGGCGCTCTTGCGGTTACTACCCTTGCTGATCGAATTGGTCGCAAAAACACCATCATTCTCGCTAGTATCATCTGGATTATCGGTGGTGTTTTGCAATGTGCCGCGATTGTGCGTACTTCTTCCTTCCCATACGTGAGAAAATTCATCGCGCATCCTTCGTTCTTCTTGTTAGGACCGTGGTATGCTAGTAGTGGGTCGCGTCATTGGCGGGATTTCCGTTGGTCTCTCGTCCAGTGTCGTCCCTATCTATCAATCCGAGATCACGGCTCCCTCGATCCGAGGTCGGCTTGTGTCCATGCAGCAATGGTCGATCACCTGGGGTATCATGCTCCAATACTTTGTCCAATTCGGGTGCTCGTACATAAATGGCACTGCGTCCTTCCGCATTCCATGGGGTCTCCAGGTCATACCCGCAATAATCCTTGGTATTGGGATGCTGTGGTTCCCAGAGTCTCCCCGTTGGCTCATTGATCACAATCGGTAGGATTTCTATACCCATTTCGCTCGTCTCTATACTCTATATTCATGATTTGCCATAGCGAGGAAGAGGCACTCCAAATTCTCGCTGATCTTCACGGAAACGGAAACCAAAATGACAAGCTAGTCGTCTTGGAGTTCGAGGAGATCAAGGAACAAGTTGCCTTTGAACGAACCGAAGGCGCAAAATCGTATGCGGACCTATTAAAGCCTGGTATTCTCCGCCGTGTCAGTCTCGGTTGTTCACTCCAGATGTGGTCTCAGCTGTCTGGGATGAACGTCATGATGTATTACATCGTGTACGTGTTCGAAGGAGCTGGTCTGACCGGTCGGCGTGGTAACCTCATCGCCGACTCTGTCCAATACGTCCTCAACGTCGCCTTCACTGTCCCCGCGATCCTCTATATCGACCGATGGGGTCGCCGTCCTCTCTTAATCATCGGTTCCATACTCATGGGCTTCTTCCTTTGCCTTGTCGGCGGTCTGCAAGGTGGATATGGAGAATGGGGAATCCTCGATGGTTCTTCAGTCTGGGTCATCACGAACAATCAGCCAGTGACCAATGCCATCATCGTGTGTTCGTATCTCTTCGTGTGTTCCTTTGCGATCACCATGGGACCTGTCTCGTGGACATACCCCGCAGAGATCTTCCCCATGAAGGTGCGCGCCAAGGCAGTTTCGCTCTCGACCGCGACCAACTGGCTCTTCAACTTTGCGCTCGCCTGGGCCGTTCCGCCGGCCCTGACCAATATTGCGTGGAAGACGTACTTTGTGTTCGCCACGTTCAACTTTGCTGCCGCGATCCACTTTACCTTTTGTTTCCCCGAGACGGCACAGCGCACGCTCGAGGAGATCGAGG